>OMLM01009320.1:23223-40098 GCA_900302695.1 Helostoma temminkii
AATAAGTTATAATGAAAAGCTCATGATGTAACTTAACTTTGTGACTTTAACAAACACACCCTGATATTACATTTCCTGGCCCTATATATCAAATTAAAAGCACAATCTTTCTCCTCATATCAAAGTGATGACTATTATTTAATATTTTTTGCATAATTTGCCTTAATGCAAAAATCTGAATTATTATTTTGTTTTACTGATGGGGTAAAATATCTTCAGAACAAAAAGATACACAGTATTAGTATAAATTTGGAGTCATACTCTTGGCCACTTGATAATGACATGTCTTTTCTATCTCTGGTTTGGTCTCCACCACAAAACATCTTGCTGCCATCTATCATGCTTAATGCTCCACTTTGTTTGCCCCATAGCACCTAAGTTTGTCTCTGTGGCATTTGGTACCAGGCAGCAATTTTTAGGAACTTGGCTGAAAGAATGAAGCAGCTGTCAAAGACTTTGCCAGCTATCAGTGTGCTCATTTAATGATACATTACATGTATCACTTAAGATATCATTCATATCAGCATGCTAACTTCATGATACATTGGCTAATTCTTTGTGGCAAGGTCTGGATTATTTTTTATTAGGAACGACAGAATATGTCAGTGGCAATAGTTTCTTGTCCACATCTCTTTTGCCACATTTTCCAAATAATGTACTTTGCTTTTTATATACATGGAGACACATATGATTTACTCTCCATGCTAGAATTTCCCCAAGTCCCAGCACCACTACAGACAGCCTTGCCAGTCCCTATCCCTGTCTGTTTACATGCCAGCCAGCCGGGTCTCTGACCGGCTCTTCCAGACCTTCCATCCTCATCACCTTCCAGCAGACTGGTCAGTTTGTAGGCCCAAATCCCCTTCAGCACAAAAGACACAATGGAGCCTATTCTGAGTTGCTAAGCTCTCTGGACTTACTGCTCCCATCAGGCCTACCTCACTTCCTGATAGAGGAGAGTGCTTGGACAGACAGATTCTAGCCGCCATATGTGTGAAAAACTATGAGTGTATATTGTTCCTGAATGCACGTGCGTGTACACAGACATACACACACCCTCAGGCTCTCGGAGGGTTTATGGGGATGCATTGTTCTGATGGCCAGGCATGCTGGGGGAAGATTTTAGCTGTCACACCGCATGCTCACTGGGGGAAGGTGATGGAAGCAAAGTGGAGGGAGACGGTGGAAAATGGTGGGTCTTTGGGTGCAAGTTTAATCAGCGGGACAGTCTGATAACCCAATTAAAGTGTGCAAACGCACACATGATTCAGCAGAACCTCAAATGCCCTTGAAAAAAAGGCAGAGCTATGGCTACAAATCGTTCTCAAAGAATGGCCTTGATGCTGTTACAGATGAAACAACTGATAACACTAACAAAATGTCGGCCACTCACAACCATCTGGACGCACAAAGACTAGAGAAAGATGAAAACCCTCTCTAGATGGGAATGTTTAGGTTGCGTCAAGCTTTTCCCTCCTATCGTCTCCAGCGACCAGACCACAAAACTAAACACCTTTGTTTATCTTAGACATGTTTGCTTAGGATGAGCGATGACACAGAAGACTGAAGACAGAGTGCACACAGAGGGACATGCTTATGCCATACATATATTCTAATTGGGAGTATTTGGGGGATAAGCAATCAGTTGAACCTGAATTCTGATTCTGATGTTTTTCATTCTTGCTTTTTAGTTTTAGGTAGTTGTAAAACCATATGAATAAAGTCTCTTTTACGCAAAACACAGCTGTTTTATTGGACAAAGTATTAGTCATTACTTTTGGCAAAGAGTTGGATTGTGGCTTTAGTATTGAATAAACAAGTAAAATTTGAGAATCTTGTGGTTATTAATTAACTTTATTTTGCATGCGTTTTGTTCAGTTTGTTATTTGTTCAGTCGATTAGTCATTTGCCTACTTCTAACCATCAGTTTAAACTTCATCTGTTCCTGAAGTTGACCCGTCTAAACATGAAAACAACACTCCAGATCTTGAATAAAGTGTCTTGAAAATCCAGACACAATGTTTATAGGTTTACATGTTTCATTCCAATTAGCTTTTACAAAGCTTATGTAAACAGATATGAGGAAAAAATGTAATATAAGCATTTACTGACGAGATTCAAGATTTTAGGTCAATTTAATGTTTACAAGATAATCATTTGACTTTCCTTAAGATCAATATAAACTCTAAACATATGCTGACAATGTGTTATTGTTATATGCTTCCTTACTGTTTACTATTATTATTTTTGTTTTAATTCCAGTTATTTAGCAATAAAAACATTTACCAAACAAAATCTAGTTTGTGAACATTTGCTGATGTAAACAGTTGGAAGGGTTAGGGCTAGGGTTACCCCTGATTCATCTGTTTGTGCTGATGGCCATCATTAAACTAACAACCTGTTCCCTCTTATTATCCAGGTGCTTTCCCCTCCAATAAAAATCCCATTAGGAGTCAGAGGGCCCTGCTGTCCCACGGTGATGATGTCATAAAGTGGTGTGTGGTGTTTTCTCAGATGTCGTACATTAATGAGATACAGCAAAAGAAAGGAAATGAGTGAATTAAAACAACTTTGTTGTCTTTTTATCTTAATGAACATCGTGTCTCTTAAGAAGTGACCAACTTGAACTTATAAAGCATAAAGACATGCTTAGGTTGATCTATGTTTAGTGCCATCATGATAATACACTGGTTTTTACTCCACAATGTCAGACACCAACTAAAATGAGTAATTGGGGCACAAATACGGAGCAGATGTAATTAACATGTACTGCTGGTTTAACTCTATAAAAAAAATGCCATTTGTTGAGGAAACAAGACTTCATTTTAGATCTTTACATGCTTTTTTTTAAAAACCACAATACAGTTTGTTTTGAACTGTAGTGTCGTTAAACTACAGGCTAAAACTATCATCACAGTGGACTCATCAGTAATAGTACAGCAACTGAGATGGAGAGCAGCACAGGGATGACCTGTGTTTAATGAACAAATCACATCAGATGAAGAACAAGGTAACGGCACAATATTTCAAAGCTGCTAAAACACAGCATGATGTTTCATGTCTTTATTGAACACATCTATTAAAAGTGGTGGTGGAAAAGTACCCCAATCAATCTCAATAGTTACTGTGTGCTAAAGGAAGTATTTTGACCCATTCTCCTCAGCGCTTCAGCTAAGCTGTCAGTCAATCCACAGTGTCTCTATTGGGTTGAGGTCTGGGCTCTGACTGGGCCCCTCTTAAGTCATTCTGCAGTAGATTTAGTTTGGTGTTTAGGGTCATGGTCCAGCTGCATCACCCAGCTTCTTCTGAGCTTCTTTTTGACATTACTGTGTTGGACACCTTGATAAACTTTTGCCCTCCACAGTGCCAAGTGTTCTAGATCCAGAGGCAGCAAAGCAGCCCCACATTATGACGCTCCCTCCACTGTTGGGATGATGTTCTCATGTTGGTTTTCGTTTTATGCCATATGTAGAGATGTGCCCACATTAACCCAGTAGTGTAGAGTGTCAAGGCAAACTTCTGGTGTTTAGCTTGAAGGGCAAAGGCTTCCTTTATGGATAATATGGCTGTTCACTGTTTTGTGTATGTTGACTCATTCTAACCAGCGCCAATGAATCCTTTAAGTCTTTACCTGTTTCTCTAAGGTTCTTTTTCTCCTGCTTGTGAGTAGGACACTGTTTGAATGTTTTAGTAAGTCCAGGAAGCTCTAAACTACACCTCCATTCTTGTTTCATTGATTGAACTCCAGGTTTTCAGATAAGAAGCCTACTGTTTTACACACTTTTTCCACCATCACTCTGTATGTTTAATGGTCGTGTTCAAAAAAGACAAATAAGATCCTGACTGTTGTACTTTATCAGGTTAGAAATATTGTGTTTGTGACTGTGGTGAAAATCTGATCACATTGCATTAGCATTTTATGAAATTACAAACAGCGTCATCACCATCATTAAGTAGGTAAGTAGGTCTTGTTTTTCCTTCAGATTCACCTCTCTGTTTATAATAAGTGAAGAGACGTGGTCAGAGGAAAAAAGTGCGAATGTGTGAGGACAAACTCCATCCAGCTGTGTTTAGTTAGATTGACCATTGGGATTCTTGCGCTGTTTGTTAATACAAATGTGCATATTTTCTGTATCAGTGTGTGAGTGTCTGCATCAGCAGTGTGGGACTCTTCTTGTCTCTCTGCTCTTTCAAAACAAAAGCTCAGAGACAGAAAATACACCAGAGTTCTTTTCCCACTGAGGCCCCTGTACTCTCAGCTGATACAATCAGAGGCCCACCCATCCTGCAGTTGAGGCCCACATGACAAAGATATATGCTACTGAGATCAAAGGCAGCAAGTGACATCTTCCTGCATTCATCAATTTCCTATGTTTATTCTTAAACACCAAAACTCCATATATGATAGTTAGCAAAGACTTTAAACATATACCAAAGACATACACACCGACACAAGTGTGCATCTTAAAAGATGATGAGCATCTACATGTTTAACAGTGTTCTAATGAGCTTTAGTAATGAGGAGGCAGCTGGAACGAAAATAAAAAAAGATTTATGTGGCTTATGTGTGTGTATGTGTGAATGTGGAGAGTGAAAATGCCATAAATAACTGTGCTGTCTTTATCCCTTCAAATCACAGAAGACTATAAAATCACTAATTACCAGTTTTGCGCATTCCTGCACATGTTTGCCTTTTGTATAAATGCATGTGTGTTGCTGAGAGAGACATTAGATCACACAGGAGGTGTGTAATACTGGAAATAAATAAAACCTCTCTAGCATGTGACCTTGTTTACATTATATCCTGCTGCTTGGATTTTGAACTGTGTTAACTGCTGACTGGCTGCAATTGGGATTAAAAAAACTTTAAGAAAACATTCTGAAATATTTCAGAGCTAATTGCTAAAATATATTGTTAAATAAACTCTTACAGTATAATGCACTCAAATGGATGAAACAAACACTTGTATGCAAAACAGCTCCTTTGTGTGGTACAATGTTCAAGGTTTTAAGAAACAGTATAATTATTACAGCATGTGAGTTATTAGGTAGGGAGTTTTTGATTACATTTGTCCATCTATACTGATTCTGATGAAAAGCAGCAGCAGGTCGGCAGATTCATGAGTTTCTGTGAGCTGTCAGTAACAGTTTAAAATACATAAAAATTAAATATCTCAACCTATCATCCAATTACTTGCCTTTTCTGTAGCGTTCTACTGTATCATCTTGAGCAGATGTGGAGATACACAAGATCTTGAAAATCTCTTCTTCACTAAATCTAAGTAAACTCCTTTTCCTGACTGATCCTTGAGTTCACACTGATTTTTAAAACTAAAAACTACCTTTTAATAAAATAGGCACCCAAAACTGATCAAACCTTATAAATAAATAATAAAACAACAAAAAAATGCTTTTTGAATTGCAAAAATATTATATAAGCATTTTTGTGGCACATAGCAGCATATACAGCATATACAGAAAGAGTGTTACATAGAGGTTCCTGAAGATGCCATGTGAGGGCAGTAGAGAGAACTGGAAACAAAGGCCAGATGATGCAGCACTAAGTCTTGAGTGCAAAAGGTCCATCTTAAGCATGATTGTTTCATATACTTTTCAATAATAACTTTACCTTTAAATAAAAATCAATAAAACAATAATGTCATACAATATGTAAAAGAAGCTGAGAGTGTTGAGAACATATGGATGAAAAGAAGGTTGAGAAAAACATAATGTCTGACAAAGCTACACACACACACACACACACACACACACACACACACACACACTTGGTTCTGTCTGTCATTGAGTCTGTGATCCTGTTTCCACCAACAGTCTGGATGGCTCTGGTCTTTGTGTTGGCTGTGACCTTTAACCTTCTAGACTAAACTCTATCTGGTGAGGGGATGAGCTGGCTATGAGTGTTACGTGTATTTAAAAGACACAGAAAGCAGAGAGAAGTTCAAAGCTAAATAGCATCCTTTGGTTATTTCAAGTCAAACTGAAAGACGAGGAGACGAAGGGGTTTTCGTCTGTCAAGATATTTTGGACAATGGGAGATAAGCTGTCTGCTCTACCGCCAATATATAAGTGTGTGTGAAGATGAAGTCTAAACAGAGCCCAACACAGTTTTTAACTGGTGGCCTCAAAAGGAGGCAGAGCCTGATAAAATGCCTCACGTGGGCCCAGTGTGTGTGTGTGTGTGTGTGTTAAGAAATGTTTGGATGACAGGACACTACTGATAACACTGTCCTGTACATTAGTCTAGTGTGTAGCTACACAATCATACATGTTACTATAACCACTCTATGAGTGTGTGATCTAATGTGCGTTTCTGTCCTCTGCATTGGGAATTTTAAGGCAAAAGGAAAAGGCCAGTCATTTTCTAAATCAGAGATGTTATCAACATTCCTTAAAGAGACTACAAGCAACAAAGAATTGCCTTTACTCACACTTAATGTCTGTGAATATCTTCTTCGTCTGCACCGTGGACCTCTGTTGGCTCTGCTGATATTCATTGTGTGTAGAGGTAATTCATTATTGGTTTTAGTCTTTTAATCTTGGGATTGCTGAAAACACTATTAATTATACTCAAAATGACGAGGGCTATTTTAATATTTGAGGAATATTTCAATACTACTGCAGGACTATTTGAGACGGCAAAAAATTTACAACATTGTTAGTTTTTCCAAGCGGTTTAAAATTATCTGCATTTAAAGTCATCAGCAAAACAGA
Organism: Helostoma temminkii; assembly: GCA_900302695.1. NCBI lineage: Eukaryota > Metazoa > Chordata > Actinopteri > Anabantiformes > Helostomatidae > Helostoma > Helostoma temminkii. Next base: position 29,956 of record OMLM01009320.1, read on the forward strand.
AAGTATCACAATGTTCTAATAGCCTCCACTTTGGCACCAAGTAAAAATTAATTTAGTCAAACTAAGCAGACAAACAGTGAAACACCTGCAATATTTAAGCAGTTGTTCTTTTAATTGGGTCGTATAGTCATTCTTTTATTTAGTTTTATTTCTTTATTCAGTGCTTTTCATTTTCATTTATCAACTTTTTTGCCACATCACTTTCTTCTTCTCCTGCCTGTTTCTTATTTTCTCTTTATTTCCTCTGTATCTTTTCCCTACTTTTGCATTTTCTTTCAACTGATCTATTGTTATTCTTATTTCCTCAGCATACTCCTACACTGTTATGTTCCCTTTTTTTGTTTAAAAATGTGGTCTCCTTGTTGTTATCTGTCTCTTCCACTCTGACTCTATTATGTATCTATGGTACTTTGACATAAAAGGCATCCTGCCAACCTCTTTCTTTCCCCCTGTGCAACTGTTTCTTCTCTCTCTTTATCCCTCTCTACCTGCTGCAGGATTAAAGTAAAGGAATTCAGAGATGGAGAGATGTGGTCATTCACTGAGAGGCCCGGTAGGGAGGTTTCATCCCATGTTTTTTATCTTCCCACCCCAGTGAAACACACATCCACTATCACTTTACCCTCCTCTAAGGGGCATTCTCTTAGTTCATCCTTTATTGCTGTTTCCCATTTGTTCTCCACTTCCCTCTAGGTCTGTCTCTCTCTCTCTCTCTCTCCCTCTCTCTCTCTCTATCACACACACACACTGACACACTTGGTTTTGTGACTACATTGTATAATTTTCCTTTCCCTAATCTTAAAATGGCTTTGTTGGCTAAAGCATACCACAGATGACATTCAGGATCAGAACTCCAGTCTCTAGCATGATAGGTATCCACCATGTATGATTTCTCTGATTTACCACATGTAGCATTTCATTCACTTGTTTAACAAAAGTTTCCTTTGAACAATCCAGCCAGTGGTTACAACAACGACAAAAACAAAAAAGCAATTTTGTAATACATAGAGATAATTTCTAGACAGTGTTCAATCATTTAACTAAATTTGACACTAGTCTGTAGATAAAGTAAGTTAGTTCCAATGACTAGATCCAATATTCCTCAACATATGACTTAAAATACAGGAGCTATCCCAACACATGACTGCCTGTCGCTTTCTGATCCACTTTCAGCTTGTTGCCTACAGCCAGCTACAGAACATACTAATTCACATGTAATTAGTAGAGGAAAAACTATGAGTAGATAAGGAACTTAATCCAGCAGGACACAGAAAATGTTGAGCCAACCTTTCCGGCAGCTTGTCAAAATTAGGAAGTCCTCTATCTCTCTGTCTCTGTTTCTGATTGACACAGGTGGAGGTCTGGCAAACACACACTTCCTGACCCTGACAGACTATCTTGTCATCTCTTACACTGACCTTTGACCCTCAGGGTTTACCCAGAGGGAGTGGATGTTATTGGATGTAATGGATTCAATATGCCACAGATATTGAAGCCAAGAGAAACTAAGGAGTAAAGAGTCTCAAGACTTTAAGTTTAAGTAAAACCAAAGCCCTTTGGCTAATAATGACAGCCAACTAAAACCAACCCACACCATCTGGATCGTGTCTCTGGTGTGTTTGTGTACTGTAGGACTGTGGACTATCACTATCACAGAGAAGCAGGATCTTACTGAGGCATTAGTGGATTTAAGATAGCGAGAAACTCCTAAATCTGCATATCTGACAGTTATTAAAAGCCTATTTATCCTTTTCAAGCCTACAAAGTTAATAAGATAGATAGAAAGATAGAGGTTTGTGTGGTCCATCCATTATATCTGGATTTTTGTTTTCATGTTACATTTAACTGCTGTAGGAAACATCTTCAGCTCATAATTGAATGTCCTCGTTTGGTAGTCCTGCTCGCCTCCTCTGTAGGTAACAGATGTGCCAGTGTCTGGTGTCCTCAAGAGCTACTGGCTTTTGTATGAGCAAAGATATGTGAGAAAACAGCACAAGTAACATAGAAATTGAATGAACGACTCACTTAACCAAATGGGACAGATTGAAATTTCATGCAAAGATTTGATTCTCATTGCATGTTTGTCTTCCGTGTCAAATTGCATCTGTCAACTTCCATGACAAGGCTCAGTGGTTTCACAAATGAGGGGGAACTTGAACATTACTGTACACAGGTGGAGATAAGTGGCACTTTCATTATTGGCAATGTAATTGAGGTTCATGAGTGTACTTGCAGCATCAGTTTTACTTCATTCATGACAGAAAACAAAGCTACGCTAACAAACAAGCTTTCATTTCCTACTTTTCCTTATTTAAAATAATGAATAAAGAACAGAATTTTGTGAAATTTTTATATTTGCTTTAGTTGCATTAATACTACTTCTATATATGGTGAAGATACAACTAGGGGACAGCTAGTTTAGCTATTGTTTAATATATATAATATGTTACTGCTAAAAGCACATAAAAACAATCTGTAGGTATTAAGCAAATATCTAACATCTAAAATGTTAGTCAGCTTTATAGGTGCTGTTGGGTGAATTTTGTTACCTGAAAGAGTTTCCTTTTGCATACTAAGCTAATTGTGTCTATCTTTGGCCTCGTATGTTTTATATAGCTGCTGACATTAAAGTGGTCAAACTGTTCCTGTCAAATGCAATGGTATTAATCACAATAAATAATTCTCTCTCTTTTGTATGGGTGAGTAAATTCTCCAGTAGCCTAATAAAGGGAAGTGTATGTACAAAAGTAAAACTGAAATGAAACAAAATGAGCACCTCATCCTTTGAGCATCTCTCAACAATAACAGTTAAAGCAGGTAATATACAAGCAGAAGGCCCATACAAAGGTACAGTAGGTGGTTTTACTGAGATATATCATTTACCTACAGGGACCTGGGAGTAATGTGACGCTTGTCACTATGTTATTTACTTAAAGTGGTGTACAATAAGTGGCAGTAAATGTAGGCTTCTGTGTCAGACAGTAATTGTTGTTTGGATACAGGCAGAAATAGACCAAGTGTGACAGTGTAAGGCTACAGTTAGTCTGGTTTTTTTAGAGGTGAACACACAAAGACGTCTCAACTTAAGTTTGGTTCTTCTGAGCTTTTTGTCATTTTATTAAGAAAATTTGGACGGCAGGGAGAGGGAGTACTTAAGCAAGTGGGGCTGAAAATGACAGCATTCATGGGTGTAATTTCCACAGGGAATAAGGAGGACATGTACAACTCACTTGTTAAAACCCTACCCATCTCATATATGGGTAGGGAACACATATTCAAATCTAGAATATATGTTTTGAAAGTACTTGCTTAGAAAAAAAAACATTTCATGATATTTAACAATTCCCTTACGTACCAAAACACAAAAAACAAAAATCCTCCTTTGTGTCCTTTGTGTTGAACTTATTCTGACAGGCAAAACCCATTTTGCCCGATATTTGCATAGCTTAAATGGTGGGAGCACAGCTAAAAAATGAGTAAACTCACTGTATTAACATTTATTTGTTACACTTAGATAAACACATTAATATATAATACTGTATATGTATGTGAATAAATGGCATTCCACCACCTCTCAAACTAATCCCTTGTCCTTGACTGCAGTTATGTGGTGTTTATGGTTTTACAAATGTTTTTTTGAACTCTAAAACATTTGGGTCAAAGCTGTTATTGGTCTTGTTTTTGCAAAAATTTGTTTTTTAAATGAAAATTCAACCATAAAATTCTTCAGCATCAGTGTTGTATTTCTCCCTTGTAATTGCCTAAAACTTGAAAAAAACTTTTATTCTGCAATAAGCTAATATAAACTCATATCCTCTAGATGAGCAGCTCCTAAAATCAGCAAAATATAATGACTAAAACACTGCATAAAAGTGTTTTTGTCTTTTTTTTATATTTTTTAAGACACTTCCAAACATATTCTGAAGCTGCTGCTGTTCCTTTTATATGTCCATCATCTTTCTAACCCGATGATGAGGAAGCAGCTTGTGGATTTACATCAAGCAAGCAGGTTTATAAAACAACCACAAAACCTTCCTCTTGAATAGCTGTATACAGCCATAAACTACAAAGCTCAGCTGCTGGTTGTTCACTGTTGAAGTGTAAACAGGTGACAGGTCGAAGGCATATGTAGACACTACTTGGAGTGTGTTTACTGCACATAGTACAGTGTATTCTAATGATATACAGCCATTCATCAATGAGCAAATCACCTCGCTTTCAGTCAGCAGTTTCCTAATGTTGCTTTGGATGCCACTGATAACAGAGGTGATGTTCATTTCATGGCAATCAATGCAGTGACAAGAAAATTAGTTCCTCGCCTGAAGACACACACTTTGCATTGTGTTTATGTGTGGGTGAGTCTGATTACTCACGATACAGCCCGTAGATAAGCGCTGCTGAAACAAGCATTACACAAACTGACAAACTCACTTTGACATATGTTAAATAGTAATAATGTCTGTGCGTGTTACTATGTGTAGAGATAAAACATTTAAATTGGAGCCCCAAGGTCCTTGTTTGGTAGTGAATTGAAGGTGATATACAGTTCAAAGTGTAAGAACAGGTATTTTAATCTAATCCTCAACTGAAATAAATGTAGAGTGGCATTAATTTCAGTGAACTAAACTCTGTTTTATGGGCTGGTAATTTATTTAATAATGACCAAATTAACAAAAGCAGCACAGCTCTGCTCTCTTTGCCTTGACTGACGTGACTGAAGAAAGACATCATGGTGAGAAAAAAGTCAACAGTCAGAAAAAGGTGCTGCGTCATAACAGCAGAGATTGAAAAAGAAAAAAACATTATGTATGAAAACCAACGGTGAATGCTTCCTGATACCTTATTATTACATTTACATCCAGAAATCTTTGGCCTGTAAAGCATTTCAATACTAAAACCGGACAACAGCTGGAAAGAATTGAGTGGATACACAGGATTAACGTACCCCAGTAATCTAACATCTAATTTATAACAAAGATATTATGAGCACTAATCTACAAGTCTGATATGTGTAGAGATGTGTGTGGTTATTTTCTAGCAGCCTGGTGTAACATCAAGGTAAAGGTAAGATCAAGGTAAACATGGTGGGAGATTTAATAAACAAAAAGAGAAAGTGTTTCCTACACAGTAACTGTGGACGACGTAGTCAAGTCAAGTAAAAACACCCACTTTGTACAGAGAACCCTGACAAAGAAGCCTGCAGCATGCAAGTACAGTGCTCACAGAAACATAAAGCTGGATTTTACAAGAGTCAAGACAACGCTGGACAACTGAGGCATGACTCACCCTGCTTCCCTTCTCAGGGTTGCATCTGCATCCTCCACTGCAATCCAAGCCTGCACATGGTTCGTCAAACTTGGCACCCTGCAGAAAACAAACAGACAACAGTATTAACAACAATTAACAACATAACAAATGCACTGTCAGCACGTATGTGGTGAGGCCAGACATTGTGCGTGGACATGAACAGTTGCATCACCGATACTTTTGCTGATTTACAGCACATGAAAAAGATTTAAAAAGGGATTTAGGAAAGGATCAGATCCAGTCAAAGCTGATTCTGGGTGTGACTGATGAATGGGCATGGTTTGTGAACGGGCAAAGCTAATTATGTTTCCAAACATTACATGTACTATCTGGCTCTTGCGGTTAGAAATTATGGAATGTGAGACAACCTCTTCTCACATGTTGGGTCTATGTGTGGGAGGCTGATGGACCACTAGGTGTGCTTTATGTTTTATTTGTTTATTTCTAAATGTTAAACATGTAAATCTAATCTTTGTGTAAACATGTGCTCTTTATTTGTTCTAAGCTATGTGCAAACAATTAATTAGCATGCTTCACTGCTTCTGTGTGAAAATATGAGCGAGTGTGTCATATGAGGCCATGATTTGGGGGGTTCCACACTCAAAGGTCATGGCTGGTATTTCAGTGTGACGAGTGGATAAAAGGTTGCTGGAAGAGTGGCAAAAGGGTGCTGACTAGACCACATATGACCACAGTGTGTGAGTGTTCATATTCACTATAATTGAGGTCAAGGACCCTCCAGGACCCTTGTAAGTTTTCATCAGCTATACATAGTCTACTAGGCCTGGGAAAGACTGGTATTCCATGTGAAGGCATCTGAGAAATGTTTGGTTTACGACACTGATAGAAAAACATTATGCACAGTTTAAGCTGTCATTGTTTTTAAATGCAACGTTATCAAAATGATTACATTTACAGTACATATGCAGCAATTTAAGATGTTCTTCATTTTCTGATTTGAGTAATGTGGATCAGGTTTGTTGGGTCATATCTATGTTGAGGTGTAGGAGCATTTTTCAGTACTGAACGAGGCACATGCAGAGGAAGGGACCCTGGGGGCTCAGGCCCCTGTCTTTTCTCAAATTAATCAAAGATGCCCCTGGAGTCTTAGTTACCTTTTCTTAATAGTGTTGTCTCAGCTCTATTGTATAATTGTATATAACTGTATAAATTCAGTACTGAAGAAACTAGTAATGTATATCACTTCACAACTTATTCACAGCTATTTAAATATTTTTGCGCACTAATGCCAACTTGTAAGCAAAGCAAGATCTGATCTAGCGATGTGTGTGTTAGGAAGATAAGCTAACCTGTTATCATAACCTAACCTGTCATACTTCATGACTTTATCCATTCTTTGTCATATATTTCCATAGTTTCCATTGCATACCGAAAGCAATGAGTAAAACAACTGAAACACAATCTGCTCTGTAATCTTTGTAGTGGTTAAACCTTGCCAATGAAAATTCTCACTTCAACATTGGACAAAATATACACAGTTTCGATTTTTTTTGTCAGAGCAGAATAAAGAATAACAGCTGTCTATATCCTAATGAGACATTTAAAATGAGTGGAGTTCTAATTTCAAAAGACACAACTTATTGAATAGTGAGTATGGAAAACTAGTAAACACCCAATCATAAGCAGAGAGCAAAGAGAGAGAGGGAAAGAAAGAGAAGGAGGGGAAAGGTCAGTGGTGCTGGTCCTGCTTTCCTCTGATCTCCTCGACTCCTCTAATCACAATGACAGAAAGAGGGCAAGAGCGGGAGAACGTGAGCAGGGAAACTGTGAAATTTGGGCTAATGGAGGGAGCAAGAAAGAGACAGCGAGTGGGCTAGAGAAAGGATGAAAGAAATGGAGGGAGACCAAAAAAGGGAATGGATCAAATTAAACTTTTGGCAAAGAGGCTAAAACGACAAGAAGTTAAAAATACAAATGATTTGGAGTGTTATTGGTACAAACAAAGCTACTACAAAAAGTGTTGCATGCATTTTAAAGTTTGCTATAGCAAAAGAACACTTTAAAAATTAGGAATCCCTTAATATATTATATTATCTTTGCTGTTTTAAGTCTATTATATGTTTTTTCGTTGAAGCATGGATTCTTCTTTAGGTATCATTCTATCAGAGCATGCTGATTAAGACTCAGATATAATCCAGATGTTATCCGGCCTCCACCTGAGCAGGGTGGAATGACTGGCACTCAATTTGCTCTGTCCACACCCAGAGTTAAAGATGCTCAGCCGGCGCCCGGTGTGCAAAATAAAGACTTATTAGAGATTAACAGAGACACGTGGAGCAGGACGGCAAGTCCTTGCAGCAAGCAGCAAGTGGCTGCATTTAGATGTGCAAACAGGGGTAATGCTGCAGGAGTACACAAAATGTAATTTTATATTTCCAATCCATCTAAGAACATGCATACAATACATAGTAATAGTAAATAGATAATAGTCCATAATCATATAAATAACACAGCTTTGGAAGTACCAGAGTACTTTAAGAGAAATCTAACTTCATGCTCTTGTATCTACCAAATCACCCAAAAATAACAAAGTACCACAGAAAAATACTACTTTAGTAATCAATAACATAATTACTACACTCAAACTGTAATCCCTTATACTACTTATTATCATATTACTGGAATATTTTATTAAGTAATGTGGTAACACGGATTTAGTTTGTCATTTGGCTGAGTGGACTGTTAGACACCGGTTAAGTTAAAGTGTAAACTGTGCTGCACGCTTAGACATGTCTGGGCTAAGCACTAACAATGCTCCTAATTATCAAACATTCACACATATAACATGATTATATAATTCTTTATTGATCCCAGAGGGGGAAATTCACTAGAAATTCAACAGAACAGACATGTTCCTGGTTGCCTGGATAATTCAAGAGTCTGTTTACACACACTTGTTTTTTTGGTTCTGTCATCCTGGCATTATGCAGCTATGTGTCTTTCAGCACATGTGAGTTAATGCTCTCCCATCAATCTTCACTGTTTGCTCGTACTGTTCTAACACGTTCATGTACATACGCATAACTGAGACGTTTAAAAGCTGTCTATAATACCCATCTGCTTTAACCTCCTGCTGTTCTCTACCTCACATTGGCACTTGTGGGTAAAGGCTGACGTCTGGACTTGCCCGTCCATTCCTATAGGGACTGCTGATGTTATCCTAAAGAAGGTTGAGTCTAGGATTACCCAGAATATGGTATACACCAGCACTTCCGGAGCATAAAGCTGAGACAACAGAGCATGACGAGACAGGATAACTGGTTTGTTTTTTAAAAAGAGCATCAGAACAGAATGAACATGTGACAGAAAAAGCTGCAATTAATGTTATGTTAGAACTGGAAGCATTATGTATGTATTAGCGAAAATAATACAGAAAATGTAAGAAAATGTGTGTGTGTGTTTTGTATCTCTAGGTTTATATCTTAAGGTTGTAGGTAGATTTACGTCAAGGCCCTTTTTGAAAATTTCAAAAATATAAGAACAGGAGCATCTGGATGTTCATTTTGCACAATCCTGTCTGAATTTCTACATCATCTGAAGTGCTGTGATTAAGTAAAATAAACAAAGTTTAAGTATTTGATTAAATCTAGTTAGATCAACATAAAATCAATACTTGTCTCATCTCAATAATTAACAGCTTTGCATGTTCGATAGACATTGTGCAAATTCACACATTTTCAACTTTTTGCTATGATTCTAGTTTGTGAAATGTACCTCCACGTGACATCACTGGGAGGAATCTTTCAGATGTCACCTGGAGCAGTTTTTCAGTTCAGTTTCAAGAAAATACATATCTTAATTGAGGAAAATCACAGCAACTTTGCCTTTTAAGCCACTACTAAGTGCTGTACAGGAATCTGTTTAACCCACGTCTGTCGATCAGCATGTCTGGACTGTGGAAAAATGTACAATACAAAGCAATGTACACTCTGATTACTTAAAGGAGGAGCTACTGTCAGTTTTTAGCAAACAAAACCTGATTAGGATCCAGTGAGTGACAGTGGAAAAAACTAGTGACAAAACCGTTTAACCTGGAAGACTCTTTATTTTTCACCTGAACCTGAACCTGACTGTGAGAAACGACTTCAAAGAGGAAAAAAAGCAAGAGGAATGTGAGGTTGTGACAGCTTCTGCAAATAAAGGCACGGGGAAAAAAGAATAGGCGGAGATGTCCTTCTCTTCTTATCTTTCTTCTCTCCCATTTTTTATCACCACATCTGTCTGTTTTGTCTTCCCTTCTTCCTCCCATCTCTTCCCCTGTCCTTTCTTCTGTCCTCTGAATTTGAATTTAATCTGATTGTTTCCCTCCTTTCTCCCTGGCCCACCTGTGACCCTGACATCCACCACAAGAGACTAACCAGCTGTGTTTTTGGGACCTCCAAATCTTGTCATTTACTTCTGTTCATTACATGCTGTGTGTCTGTGTCAGAGAATATGTGTGTTTGTGTCTACGCGTGAGCAGTATGGACTTTATATAAGCAAGAAAACGAGAGATTGTACACAAACAAGACACAAATGAGCATGTTTGTGTTTGTGCAATCAGGATCACAAGACTACATTTTAACATTCCTGATTGCAAGTAAGTTGGTTAGCGTGTGTGTGTCTGTAACAATACAGTATTTAAGCTCAGGCGCTTACTTTGTGTACTTGTGTACACAAACTCATGTACATTTCTGCATGTTTTTGCTCAGCTGGGCCGCCCAGCCGGAGCCAGATCATTTATTACTTAACCAAATAAGGAAAAAAAATTGTGATGCATGAACTGGGATGACTGTTGGACACAGCCAGCAGACAAGACAGATGGTTGGCAATGTA
>OMLM01009322.1:0-25233 GCA_900302695.1 Helostoma temminkii
GTGATGTGGTTATTCTACAGTCAGTGAGTTGAGAACATTTTAAGGACGCACTATATTCGTAAAATTGAAATCCAAATTAAAAAATAAATTCACTTGGCAACTGCCAGTCCATGAAAATGAACATGTACCCTAACCAAACATTACCAAATGACTGCCATAACGGATATGCATATGCCATAATTAAATCAAAGCTTTTGACATCAAATAGGTGTGTAGCTGTGGGTGTTGGATGGGGCAAATTTCTCATCCTCTATCCTCATGTGGGCAGTTGAGGAGGAGGTTGAAGAAGATCAGAAGGAAGAGTTTGCACTCCATGTCCTTAACCTGTTCGTAGAAGGGCAATGGAGGGTTAAGGGAATGGAAAGGAAACATAGTCTTTGTCCAATCTGGAACACCAGGTAGCAGGAAGTGGGTAGGAGGCCTTTGAAGCTGACCCCTGGTCTCTGTGCTGAGATGGCTTTGCCGATCGATTTGGCCAGTGATGGCAGGGAGTGGAGACAGGTGCCCCCAGAGGCCATGCAGACCACACAGATCTATTATGGACGAAGACGAAAGTAGAGTAGGCTCAGGCCCAGCCCCACTGCTCTCAGTAATATCACTGTTCAGGCAGCCAGAGTCATCTGGCTGTATCCTAACAAGCAGGCAAACACTGACAACAGTCTGGTACACAACAAGCTCAACAGGCAGGATCCTCATATGAAAACTTTAGGAAGGGTTTCCACTGAAGAACAGTGTCAAATCTGCGTATACAACATTGCATAACACTGAATAATTGCTGTAAGTATTTGTACATGCCAGTATGGTACATGTAAATACATTTACTACAATCCAAGACTATTTAATACATGCAGGTCTGTGAAAGGCTCAAGAAATGTAGCTACAGAACAGGATTAGAAAAGAAATGGAAATACGTGTTTAGTACTTACAATACAACTGCAGATTGTAGTTGAATGACGAAACAAGCTTCAGAAAGTTCAAGATTCAGAAATGCTTCAAAGGGAAAAGGGAAAGAAACATCAAGAATGATCACAAACAAAACGAAAACAGGAAAGCACAAATTTAATCAGCAGACAGTTGTTCACACGTGTTTGAGTGCGAATACTTGCTAAATGAGCCAGTCAATTGCTGACACTACTTTATTGTAAATTATTGTAGAAAAAGAGCGTCATAATACTACGTTGCCTTTCATTTCATAAATTAAAAACATTTAGAAAATCTGGAAGTAAGTTTTCCTTTTCTATGAAACAGGCCTCAAATTTATAGGGAATATGTTTGGTTAGAATTACTCCAAAAATCTGCAGCCTGCTCCAGCATTTGTATTTTGACCAGGGTGGGAGGAGGTGGTGAGTGTTACCTGCGTCTACGTGCTCATCTCTCTGTATCTCTTAAGATGTTCACTGCACACAACATGCAAGCAAACACGGATACAGACTCAAACAGAACCCCCACCCTCTCTTCCTCCTTTCCCTGTTTCACTCCCCGGACGTGGAAATGAAAGCTGGGCACTCAGAGAGGATGTCTAGAGGAAATAAAGACATGTCTGATTTCCAGAGCAACCAATAGTGATGCAGCTCTCTGTCCTCTGTGCCCTCTGATAGGTCTTTGTCACTTGCTTCATCTTGAGGCCCATGTCATTCTCACTAATCCCCCTCCCAAACACAAACAGCCAATCCTGATACAAGGCTCAGGGCCTGGGGAGGGATGAAGGAGCTGAGGCATGGAAGAAATGAGGGATGTAGTTCAGGAGGAGAGAGGAGCACCAGATGCTGACGCTGGTGAGAGAAGGAGCTACTGTGTTATTATTAATAAAGCATTAAAAAAGTGGGCACATCAAAGCATACAGGGGCTATGCTATCATACATGAAAGTAAGGCACTATGGCTTAATGTTTCCTAAGGCGTGTTATGGTGACGCGGCTTTGATTTGAAATGCATTGTGTGGAAAATGGATTTACAGGAGTGGGGAGAGAACGCCCAGTGTGGGTGCAGACCATAATTTAAAACCTGACCTCATAGGCTCTTCAAAGTCTCCGTGAGTGTGGATATTTAGGAGTTACAGTATGTGTAGAGAGACATAAACTACAGATGCATAAACAACAAATACATACACACACAAGGGATGTGGAGAGCACCTGCAAAAAGAATGTGAAATCACTATCACCATAAAATTCAACACGTAATATTGCACATTTTAATCATTAAAAATGATTGTAACTAATTTTTCAATTTAACTTTATTCTTTCCTTCTTCAGCTAAGGGTGTCGCACCTTATTATATTGTGCTCCTTCCCTGATCGAGCCTTGCAGGATGTGAGACATCTTTCTCATTGTGCCCCCATGGCCAGGTAATTATCCTAATCTACCTTCCTCCCGTGCTCCAGCTTCTGCGCCACATAGGCTCAGACCACCTCTGTGGCTTCATTATCAGTGCTGGGACTCACTAATGGGTTGCCGGCCTCACTGTGCAGGCTGCTGGCAAAGGGAAACCAAAGGAAAAGGGAAAGAAGAAGAAGCAAGAGGAGGAGAAGAGGGAAGAAAAATGAGATACAGAAGAGCAAGAGGCTGCCCCGCAGGTTAACATCTCAATCATGAGGGACAATTCTCTCTAGTCCAATGGCTTTGGCTCCTTAAAAGTCATCATTTAGTGATGGAGGCTGAAGCTAAAGCATAACAGTGTCAAAGAGGAAGTCAGGAGATGGACAAAATGCTCTTTGCAGTGCTAGGTGACCATAAAGCATGTGTGTCTGAAGTGTCAGGTCGCAGTGTCCACGTGTGCATCCCACCTTGCATGTTTAAAATAGCTATAACCTCACAACATACAGAAGGACTGGGGGTGGGAATTCAGTTTCACTTTTTTCTGACAAATGACACCCTGACAGTTGGAAAAAATGTTGGGGTCCCTGAACAGATTTCTCAGTTATAAAAATAAAACGTGTTGGATTAGACAAAGACAGACATTTTACATTCTACTTTTGAACCCCAATGAGAGCACTGACAAATGCCACCCCACCCCCACTCCGTCTGTGCCATGATTGTTTTTTCTCTCCAGAAATGTCATATAGTTAAGAGGTGATAATTCTATATGGCACAAACAGACACTGACTTCTTCCAAGTGTACATAGCATATAGGCTGACACAGATTGAGATGGTGTAATATGTTTTGGCATCTCTCTAAATAGCCATACCAGCTTTACGCATTCTTTATATACTCTGAGATTCCAGTGGAAAACATTTGAAATATAAGCTGAACACAAAGACAGTAGTCTATAGGTGAAAAATATTTAGCTGCTTAAAATGTTGCAAACCTCAGAGTAGTAGCAGCCTAAAGCCCAGAAAACACCAGAGATAAGGAAAACTGTGAAAATAAACAGCATACCAAAGTGCTGGACTGGACATATAAACAACCAGCAGATCATATATGCATATTTCAAAATGCAAGTTGAAGTCAGTCTCAGCTGATCTACTAACGTTGTTGTGCTTGCAGTAGTTTGAAAAACTCTTTTCAGATTTCTTTCATGTTGAATACATGACTTGACAACTTTTAGGATGTTTGGGTCTGCTTAGGCTTTATGTCAGAATAACTGCAATACCTGAAACAATTACTGTAGTTGTCACTGAAATGCTCAGAACTGACGTTATGATATGCAGTGTGTTTGCACCAGTCAAATGAACACCATTCTTAGACATCTCAAAACTGAATATTATAATATATTTCATAGTTGGAAATTTAGCATTGCTATTCTGTAGTGTGGTAGAAAATTATGACATCATAAAATGATCAGAAATATTAACGGAGCTCACTAAACTGTAGGAAATTAACACCAAGAATAGCATGGCCAAGCAAGGATTAAAAAGGTAATAATTAAGTTCACCATGTCTACACAGTAGACAGTGAGCTTGATTGGAGATGTGGTGTATACAGAATTTAACAAATTACAGTGCAGGGGGTGGTTTTCAACTGAATTACAAAGTAGTAGATTAGTTATTATTATTAGATCTCTACATATTGTATCAAGTGATGCAGACAGATTTAATTGGGGATGCCCATTTCCTCACGATTGCTACCTCAATGCTTATATGAGGCTATTTATCAAAAAATAAAGTTGTCAGCAGTGTTCACAGAGAGGTGTGTGGATGTACCAGTGAAACAGGAATAAGGTTTCTAATTCATTTCTTGGTCTGAACACCAGACATGAGTGGAGACAGATTTAATGCTACAAGAGCTCAAGAACAAGAACTTGTTTGCAGCTCTTGTTCTTTCTGCAGATCTTGTCTTTCTGTAGCTCTTGTCTGTCTGTAACTCTTGGCAGAAAAACAATTTTGCCAGTGTATTAATGGTGGCAGTAATATTGAAAACTTTTCAGAAATAACTGCTAGGAGATCTGACCTAATCAGCTGCTCAGTGCTTGTGGCTAAAAGTTATAGTGACACAAAAATATTTTGAAAATGTAAAATATAAAGATGTGATAAGAGGAAAAAAAACATACCTAAACTGCATGAGCACACACCACAATCTTGTATAGCTTCCTTATGTTACTACTAAACAACTGAAGTGCTGCAACCTCTACGGCTATCACAGACAAGGAAATGTTACAGAGCAACCAGCACTCTAAATAGAAACTATGCACCATCTCATACGGTTTTCCATAACTCAAAACTCACACAACTTACACATTGAAAAGAAATAAATAAATAAACCTAAACAACAGATTCCAAAACAAATCTTTTAAGGTGATCTGACTTAATAGTTGCATGAAATTAAATATTTTATGCTGACCTATCATTTTTAGCTGATCTAATTATTAATAGTTAGAGCCAGTTAAAATATTTGCTTCCAACTCTTATAATTCATTTATGTGTTTTGAGTGTCATAGACCTGTTGTAGTTTAATGAAAAGGATCTATATTATGTGCATCTGTACATATAATATGTACATTTAAAAGCAGACCAGGTATGAAATACTACTCTGTCTATAAAAAAAAGTTAACTTATTTGCCTGAAAAAAGTGTTGAAACTATACTTTCAGACAGCATGAGTCCTACCCTCTTCCTGTGGATCTGAAATGGTTCCAGTATAAAGTACCTCTGAGGACACCTATATTTGGTAAGCATATAAATGCATGAATTAAGGTGACAGTAAATGTGCATGCTTGTGGCTCAGGAGGATATTAATACACTCTCCACCCCAACATTGTTGTTATCAGAAGGGTACCACTCTGTATGAGGTTTGGTGCAGACAGGCATGAAGACATGCTTTATTTTTTGTCAAGGGTAACATGATGACACTTGATGCTATTACAGAGCTCAGTATTATGAATCACAAGCATGCTATTAATAAATATACTAACATGAGTTCTGATGGGTTTTTAGTAGAAAAAAAGAAAGATCTACTTCAAACGTGTCTTTTTTTCCCTTCCCCTCAAACAGTTTTAGTTAGAAAAGAGTCCTTAAGGGTGAGAAGTAAAATCAAATATTTCTGGTCTTTTTAGGTCGTGAGAGTGTTTGCATAGTAGAAGTCTGTTTATCTGAGCTTTTCGTTTTCTCTTTAGTAGATTACAACCTTTTGCTTACCACCCTGCATTATGCTGGTCACTGTAGTGTTTCTTTCTGGCTCAGGTGTAATGCTGAGCAATGAGAGTCTATAGCAATGCATGTTGTGAGGTAAGACTTGTCTGTGTGAAATGTGTTTGCAGGAGAGAATACAGGCAGCTGAAGGCAGAGCTGGGACAGTTTTTTCACATGTAACAACCCAAGCCTTAGTTGCTTGCATAAAAGGATTTTAAAAAACAAAAACTTTAAACCTGCTCGTCTGCAGCTGAGCTTTAACAAACCAAAATAGGAACTAGGATCCTCACAAACAAGAATCAGCGTAACAGATATGGAAGGCTTTTGAAAGAAAAAGAAAAAGAAAAAAAAACACAAATAGCACTGATAGAGAATGTTGCTAACAAAACACTGTCATGTAAAATATTTTACAATATTGTGATTAACTGCAGAATGCGTGTTTATATGAAATACATCTGCTAAACTGTAGTTGACATTTTGTGAAAAAGCACTGGCGTTGAACAACAAAAACAAAGCTTTAAGAGAATATACCATTTGGAATATAATGTGCTTATCAGTAAATGTTTTAAGTGTTAATGTTTGTATTTTACTTTTGGAACAATTATCATAACTTGAGTTTGTTAGTATTGTGCTAAGCTTTTCAAAGCATTAGATGTTTCAATAGGAAATATGTCACCACATAAAATATTTTTTATCATTATTACTCATGATTTGTTGTATGTTGCATCAGTTCTTTTTATATGTTTGTGCCTGCGTCTATGAATCTGGTAACGGAAAGCTGATTTATGGTATTTTTCTGTCACTTCCTGTTACTACCTGCTGTTACATTACATTTTACATTACATTACATTTTAAATGAGGGTCAATTTTTTTATGATATGATTCTTTATGATATGATTTTTTATGATATGATTCTCATCATCAATAAAGCACACTACCTTACACAGGCCTTCAACATAGGTAGGATGTAGAAGGATGCAGTATACTGAACATGCTGTGATGGAAAGCACCTAACTGTATTTTCTCAAGTACTGTTCTTGTTTCATTAGAATTCTGTTCTGTTACATTTCAGAGGAAAATATTTGACTTAAGTTTCTTGAATTTCAACTTCAGAAACAACAGTTATTCAACAATTTAAGATTTTATGGATAAAACATATGACGACTGTATAAATATTGTATTGTATTTTGTACGATGCATTATTATATACCCAACATAATAATAATAATAATAATACCTCTTCAGCTGTCTACACTGTTAAAATGCATTTCACACATGAATGCTTCATAATAATGTTTAATATAAGTGATATCTTAAATAGTAATTTACAATTCACCTGCAGGAGCATATATTTTTTATAAAATTATTACTTTCTATACTATTAATACTTATGCACAATTATCCAATAAACATATTTTAATGCTTCAACTTGTGTAACTGCTACTTTTACTGAAACTACCACCACTGTGCATATGGAATCAAATTAAACATAGACCAACCCTGCAGTTGTGTCATGTTGCTGCTCATAACTCAAAGTCATCTGTGCAATTGTTTTTAATTATGAAAACTACAAATATTACTGACTTAGAGAATATTCAAATTTAAGTCTCAGATGTCAGAACTAGCTGAGCGATGAGAGATGTTACTAAAATCCAGTCCACGAGTTATAAACCAGGTTAACAACCCATGCTGACCAAATCACATCAGAAGAAAAAATGTTTATTTCAAGGTTGTTGGCCCAGAGTGAAAACAGTATAAAACATACTCTGATCCCCATTTTCAGTGGTGTGGAAGGTGTGCTTTTAGCTTTACAGAGGGGTCTATTAGTCAAACAATGGGAGAGCATTAAAACATGCCAATAGAGCAGTATTAGTCAACAGCCTGAGTCAATACACCCCACTGGGCTGCATGTCTTCCTACAAACACAAGCAATTGCTTTAGAAGGCCTATGCACTAGATAGAAACATCAATTACAGTAAATTACACCAAAACAGTGTGTAACACTTCAATTTGTTTAATCTCCTGAGCTGTCTGAGCTGTTTTGGATGAAAGCAAAGCAGAGCACTGGAGTAAGATAACATTCAATAGCCCTGAGATACATTACTCTATCTATCCTCCGTTGTGATTATGCATCGTATGAGGGAGTTATTTATATTTTGATTCCTGGCTTCAACTAACTTCGAAAGCATTATTAAAAACTGAGTATTGAGCTCTAAATATTATTTTCTGTGCGAAGCCTAGATTTGTAATGTAGAACATAAATAAGAGCATGCTCCGTCACTTTCAAAAACCGCATTAGTGTAAGTCCAATGCGTGCCCAGTTTTCTGTGGGCATTGGGTCTTTTATGGAAGTTTGGTTCAACTTTACAAAGCTGAGCACACTTCCAAAGGCAGTGTTGATGATTATTTATGCATTTATTTCAAAGTCCCGGGACACAGGTTGAGAAATTATGCAGTAAGACTACTTTAAAAACAATGAAAACAAAGGATAAAACATAATCGTGGTTTACACTTGTTTTCCTGCACAGAGGAACCACAAATGATAGCCTACTAAAGCTAGCAAGCACGCTCCAACACCGTCCAATTTTAACTAAACTTTGTAGTACTTCAATGACTTCCCTGGCTATGGTTGATTATCCAGGAGGGGTATTGGTTGCTGGGGACAGATGAAGATTTGGCTGTTTCAGGGAACATTTTGGGAGGGGGGCTGGAGTAAATGAAAGACAAATGCGAGTAGTGCCCACTCAGCTATTTTCCCAGTCAAGATCAAAGGCACGCCGGACTGGCCGCTCCACGGGAAACTTGAGATGGGTCCTGCCTTTGTTTGCTGTTGCTAGGAAACCTGCAGAAGGCTGAAAGTGTTTGCAATGGGATACAACATCAAAACCATTTCCAATATAAATTTTTAAAACAGCCATGTATTTGTGTCCGGGGCTTTCAATCTACTTAGTACACTGAAAACACAACAAATAATGATTCATCTCTCTTTTAGTCCTGGGATTATTTTTCTTGGAGTCTAATGAATAAAAGTAATTAACAGACAGTACATGTACATGTGCATGCTTTGAAAGGGCACCTGTCAGTAGTGTGCATAGTGTCAGTGCTCCGATGGTATGTACGCATATATGTTGCTAAACTCAATTCACCACACAACCATAAAATCAAGATTGATACCCTTTACTGCCCAGCACAGGAACACACATTATGCAAAACTGCACACATAACTTATATGTAGCTTGGTATATTATAAGCTTAGGTTTGGCTTCACAACAAAAGTAATTATGGTGCTGATATCTATTAATGGGCCCCATGATAGTAAGGGTGGCTAGACATGTGTCACAGAGAGCTCATTACATATCATTAGTTCAACACTTCAATAATGTCTACACCTGCTGAGCAGAAGATAATGACTTGGCCCCTGATATTTTCAGGACTATTGTCTACCAAGCAAAGCACCACCAGGAGGATAGGTCCACAGGCTGGAGAGCAGCATGAAATCTGATAAAGCTATACAACAACTTAAGGTACACATGCTTGTTATTTGATGTAAACTACAGTGAATGCAGCGAAGATCTTGTTTAGTTGAACAGAATTGGTGCATATTTATAATTTGTTTATTTAACAATCATTAAGAGCCTAAAATAAACCAAAACAACTACTTCTACTAGTGCTGTTACATAATTCTGGAAAAAATGCAAGAGAAATACAATTAAGTTATGTAATTAGCTAACTATCATTTCTAACCGCAGCTTATATCCCACAAGTAAGCCTGCACTATTCCTATTTAGCTGATCACTGGAGTGTCCCTGGATCACCCAGTGTTACACAACCTCTTCTAAATAACTTAAGATAAAGATCAACACTGTAATGCAGAATATAGGCGAAATCATTTGCTCAATTCAGTTAAATACACAAAGTGATGGAAAGAAAACACAGTGTGTTTAGATAGCTTTATAGATCAATACATAGTTTAGTGCAGGGAATCTGTCTCGTGACTAATGGGACACATAAAAACTGCCATCGCCACAAAAGTGACCTTCGTGTCTGGAATGATGAAGATTAGAATCGTGCTGTGTCTGCCTTGTGTTTTCACTACTTGAGCCAATTGGCACAGCACCGGCGTCCTCTCCCAGCTCCCAGTCTGCCGTGATGACAATGGCAACCAGCTACCACATGGCATGCAAAAATGACAAAAATACTACAAAGCCAAGGGATACTTGGAAGACCTGAAGATAATACAACACAACTGATCAATCGCATTGTTGAGAAAACGTATTCCTGGGAAGTGCTATTGCTAACCATTTTAAATTTCTCGGAGATCAGTCCCCTCAACCATTTTTAGAATACACTGTGAAAGTCAGTGGATTTAAAAGGGGTATTTTCTAGCTGGAAAGAAGAAACAAGGCTCCTTGAGGATTCTAAGTTTGTATCCTCTCAAGGGCTGAATTTCCTCTAACCAACACGAACTAAAAATGGCCTACATTCAAATGTGCCACAAGCTTATCTGCTGTGTCCTGCTTTAACCTGCTCCAGTCAGCAACAGCATATGCACTAGTGAAGCTTCAGAAGGGAACATGCAACGTACAGCAGGCGCACAGTGACGAGACAAAACAGATTCAACATTTGTTTCACCATTTCAAAGACAAAGTCAAGGCTAATCCTGCTGTTATTGTCTTCAGCTGAGGAAGACACAGTTGTCCTGTCACCGCAGCTCGAGATCCACCCCTGCGTGACATCCCTGTGAATACACTGCTGCCAAATCCTGCATCAGAGTCTAAATACACTTTAATTGATGTGTGAAAAGCTGCAGCATTAGCTGAACAGAATGTAGATTTACGACTGCTGAGTACTGTACTCCGCTTGAATTAGTTTTTGACTGAGAACAACTTTGTTCATTTGGCTGCCACCTGTCTCTCACTAATACAAATACTTCAGTAAAGTTATCAACACAGACTCAAAGTGGGTCTAATTTGTTTGCCAAATCTCTGGTTATATTCATGACTTTAGCACCAACAGACTGCTATTCTAGAAGAGAGGAAAAAAAGTGTTTGATTTAAAATATCTTGCATATTTTTTACAGGATCTTTCATTTTTAAAACATAAAAAAATATATATAAACCTATTAGCCTATTCTTTTGGTGTTCGTGGCAGCAAAGAGCAATTAATAAAACATCTATGAGAAATTTTATGAATAACGTAGGCTTAAACAGCAATCACTAGATTAAATCTTAATTTATGGTTCATTTAGACTTTGGAGATAAAGAGGTGAATATTTTAGACTGGCAACAAAGAGCTTTTGTGTATTTGTGTGACAAACTGTTCGTACATTAAAATCAACAAGTAGTTTACAATAAAGAATCCACCCTGTGTTTGTTTTGTGTTCCCTTAAAGCCTCGACAGGTCTGGATGATAAGTTGGTACAGTAGCCATGATACTTCTCCAGTTCACCTCTGTTTTGGTGGATGACTGCTGCCTGAACTCTGTACCCCCACTGAGACAATAAAACGGCTGGATGGCTATAGGACTAGCAGAAAGGCCGACAGTTTATAAGTCAAGAGAGGCGCAGCTATACAGCCTGTGTGAAGATAAAGATTTAGTAATGACAAGAGATTGGAATTCTCTCAGTCTGAGGTCAGACGGCCTGAGTTACCTTTTTCATTTCCTGGAGGGCGGCACAATTACAGCCCCTCAGCTTTAGACAAAGGATTTGTCACATGCGAGGGCCTCATCATTCCAGTCAATAATTGTTTACTTAGTTTTTAAATGACATGAACCGTCTTTAAGAATGGCATTATAGTCAGCCTCCTGCATTCACTTTGATGCAGCTTCTACAAACTAACAAAAGTAGTAGGTTAATACAGACATGTATAAGAATACTTCACCTTTCATAATAAAATCACACTAAATCACTGGCTTCATCAATAGGAGTTTGTTTTACTCTACATAAACAATGAGATAAGAAAATGTGAAATTAATATAACTTAAATTAATATAACTTAAAACTAAATAACTTTTAAAAATACAGAAGAGTTCAATTAATTATAGTTTTTCACTAGAGAAATCCAAATACACCATTAATAGCAGCTTTAATTACTGCATTCAGTATACTGTAACATAAAAACAAATAAGCTTATTAAATCCATTCTTTTCAGAACACTCACAGTTTTGCTTTCATAAAAATAAAGAATAAAAACATGTAAGGTTTAAAAGCAGCCATGTGTTTTAAGTTAGCATAAAACTCTATATTGTACATATTTAACTCTTAGTTTTCTTAAAACCAACCATAACTCTGGACATAAGAGTTGTATAATCTTAAGAGTTACTGGTACATTATGACATAGGAGTAGATTAAAAGTCTTGATCTTTTCACACTCAAAGAAAGAACTGTTATTGAAGAGGATTTGCTGAGAGATTCCCTTTTCATTCTAACGGTATTAAAAATCGCAAAGACTTGAGGAGGGAGGCTGACGTCACAGCCCAAGAGTCACCTGCCATGTGTTCGGCGTCTCCAAGTAAAGACTTATCTGCAAAGAAGTTTGGACGGACAATGTGGGTGGACAGGGCGTGAAACTACTATCATCATCAGTTCTGAATGAAAAAAAGAAAACATATCTTCCACAAAAAAGGAGGCTCATTCCAATTCAGCTGCGTTGTTAGGACAACGAGAACCATCCCTCAGATGATTAGTTCCACTTCAAAAGAATTTACTTTCCACAGTGGAAACGTCCCCCCTTTTGTGTCCTTACACAGGGTTTTCTCAGCCCAAAAGAAGAATCGTATGTTTAGTCAGCCTGTTTATTATTCCTTCTGTTCACACTACAATTGTATTAAATAAATTGAGTACTGCTAACAAAGGCCTATTAGCCCATAAACATGTCCCGGTACACTCAAAAAAGACTAAATCACAATCTCTGCACAAGAATTAAGTTACTCTGAGTGCTGGTAAAGGCATAAAATACACTGCTCAGGACATGGTGCTAACTCAGACTATGCTGTCACTGACATCATGAAACATGTATGTTATGTTGCACATATTTTGTCAAACTGGGGACTTGTTATGTGGTTTGATCTCAATTTTGAGAGACACCGCCCCTTGCAAAGCAGTGCTGGTGTGAAACAGCAGTACATGGTTTTCTGGCGCACTCATTTCTGATAATCAAGGTGGTCAGTCATACCAATAGACAGCTGAAAGTAGCAATAACAGAATTAAAATTAATAAATATGCTAAGCACACTTCCATGTCACAATATACACATTTTACTTCTTTAATTTAGTCAAACACTGACTAAAATCGAGAATGCCAGAAACTCTCACTGAATGCAACAAAGTTAATTATAAGTAAATAATTAACTGTTCGGTGCAAAGTATATTCAACTTAATATGATTATTAGTGTGTGGTTGGAACAGCAGATCAAAGAGAGCTACAGGAGCTAGCTTGATTGTTAACTCTGACTTCCTTGAGATTTTATAGGCACAATCTGAATGCAAAAATGGTTCTGTTGAAGTTCAGCTCCTTGTTCAGATAAACAGATGTCTTGCCTAAGTCAAAATCCCAAAAGGGGTGGAGAAAAACAGAGTGAACACACCTAAACGCAGATGAGGGGAATCAGGATGAAAAGTTTTTGACAGCCTGCAAGTGGCAGCTGCTGTGACATTCTGGTTACTTTTATTGGATTTTACTTTATGGAATAGAAACATGTCTGTGGGTGTGTGGTGATATGCAAATAGTCTAACAATAAGCAAAGCTTTACTTTTGGAACAAATAATCTGTGTGTGAAGGTAAACTAGTAGGAAAGTAAAATGAAAAAAAGCTTTTTTCATTAAACTCATGTCTTACATATTACTATGTTATTTCTACTACTGCAGTAAAACAGTAGGCTTCGGTCTCAATACTGACTGGAACCATGTCTGGTGTGGCTGAGGAAGATCCATCCTGCCCTTCATGATGAGCCTCCTCATAATGTACAGTATATTAATATGCTCAGCAGAAAGAAGCCTCGTGGTGCAGGACTCACCCTCAGCAGCCCTTTAATGTTGGTAAATGTCAAAACTTAGATTTCTGATTGATGAGTAAGGTCAGCGCAATAACAGAACAGCACTACTGGTCATCTCGCCTCTTCTTTCCTCGACAGGAAACACTGCAAAGCTGTTCTGCTACAGTACTTAGGTGCTGCCACATCACTTGTTTGAAACTGTACTGTATATGTATAAAATTACTGCCTATTAGCTAGTGATACATGTAAAGAATAACAGGTATTGATCTAACATATATATTAACTAAGCAGGTATGGAAATTAGGAAAAAGGTTACTACAAGTGTTTGTTTTTTTTACCATCCACCAGCCAGAAAAAGTGAAATGTGAACTGTTAATTTGTGATACTATTAACACCCCACAAGTGCTGCAGATCTGACAGGTGATGACTTCTCATTAAATCTGTATTTTCTGCTAGTTAAAAGACTAATAAAAAATTTGCAAAGCATGCACACACAGACTCCATTTTAACAGCTAGTTAAAATTAATGTAGTGTAACAACAGAGAGTAACAAATGCAATCTTCATGTAGGATATAATGATCAGTTTTTCTTGGAACTGTTTTAAGTTAGCGTCATGTTGGAAAATGTACTTTTGAGTCATATTGCATTATACTAAGAGACATTTCTAATATTTTATTTCATTCATTCATTTCCACCATTTAAATCAGTGAGGATGCAATAAATACTAGAAACACATCTATATCACAACAGCAAAGCAACAGAATGCAAAGGAGCTACAAACAGACTCACGGTGACCATAAAGTTGAATTGGTAACATTCATAAAGAGTATATAAAAATTAATAAATGTGTACAAGACCGGCTCCCACAGCAGAATTGCTTCTCAGATTTAGGGAACTACTGCATTAAAAACAAGCATCACAGTAAACATGAACACACCAAACAAAATAGTTACAAAAGAATTCACGCTGTGAAAAACTACAAAGACCGAGGCATACATTTCAAAGCATGCACACCTTAGTAAATAAATTACAAACCAACAAAAACATCTGCCTTTAGATGCTTACAAACAAACACACAATCAGCTACTGGAACACCACCTTACCCCCCTGTCTATCCTCCAGGAGTTGCCTATTAATATGTTTAACTGTTGTGTGGCAAATGAATGTCTAAAACAATAGTGCTTACACAAAGAGAAAAACTTTATTATGTAGTATGCACAGTATAATGTAGCAAAAAGTAGATATAAGTGTTTATTACTATAATTATGAAAAACAGTAACTTCCGTGGAACAGACCATAAATAACAGTAAAGTTGCATTAAATAACTTATCATACAAGAAATTATTATTTGAAATGTTTCAATT
This sequence comes from Helostoma temminkii, assembly GCA_900302695.1. Taxonomy (NCBI): domain Eukaryota; kingdom Metazoa; phylum Chordata; class Actinopteri; order Anabantiformes; family Helostomatidae; genus Helostoma; species Helostoma temminkii. The sequence continues at coordinate 14,920 of OMLM01009322.1, forward strand.
CCCATTTACATTATAGCTTTATAACATTACATTAAATGATTATATGAAATGCTAACTACTGTTGAATACAAGTGACAACTGAGTGGTAAGGGCATCTCAATTTTAAAAAGGTGAGCCTACTTATCGGTCTGATCTGTTTTTGCAAGTCACTAAGATATGAAAAATAACCATTTTAACTCAAATGCTAAAAACGAAGAAGGAAACTAAAAAATCGTTAAAATGCATTATTATCCTATGATAAATGAGGACAAGCTGACTTTAAAAAAGACTTTACACAACTGCAAATAATTGCTACTTTCATCTATCCAATTAAAAGCTGAATTTTAATCCCAGTAGTTTATTTCTTGTTTTGATAGCTCATCACATGCCACAGCCTTTTAATCTGCACAAAAATGTAAGTATTGCACATTAATTCAGCAATGAGGCATAAGCCGTTATTTACACTGCTGATTTTCATCACTCTGCCCCTGCACATGATTCCTCCAGGGCCGATCCCACAACAACTGGGCCTAATTGACTTCCACACTCAAGGAAGTGTTGGCAAAGCTAGCTGCTAAATGCTAACATTTTCAATCCATACCCACTCAGGTGTGTATGTGTGAGATGGTGTGAGAGGGTTGTTAAAATACTGTGGAGGATCAATAGGATGTTGTTGTTAGTGAAAGACCTTTTGAGGGAAACATCAGTAAGGTGGCATCACAAGTTGTCATGTGTGATGTTTTTGAAATGTATCTGGATTGTCTCCACCTTCTGCTGCCTGTGTACAGTCTGTGTGCAGCGGCAGCTCAGCTCGCCTTCATTTTCTGTGATGAAACAGTTTGGTTCCGTGAGGTAATCTCACCCTTACCCAAATGAGGGTAAAGCCTGCACTCGGGGAATTCAGAAACGCACAGCAGCACCTAGGAGGTGCCTCAAATGGGACTAATAATAGACTGTCTCTTCCTTTAACATAGAATCTATATTACACACTTCAAAAATGAGATCAACTATATGGGTCAGTGGGATTTCTGTGAGAAAAAAATAGAAAAGAACAACCAAATGAAAATATGCTATGCTGACAACAGATCTAAGGAACACAGTAGCTAATAAGAAAATTCTTTGGGCAGAGTAACAGCTCAGAACTTTAATTAACAGAGCTGGTTTTAACTGATTGAAAGGGAGTACATGTCCACACTTGTGTGCATGCAGGCCTAATTATTTTCAACTCCTTGATTGTCTAAATAGGCTTTATAAATAAAAGCACAAGTGACTTGAAATGTTCAAAGGAAATAATTTTAGAAATGGGAATGATCAAAGAGCAGTCTTTCATAACTTCTGTGATCTGTGAGCTGGAATACACGAGGACTTCAGTCCTCCATGCTGCTCTGGCCTATGTTTCATTTTACATTTGGAGGCACACGCACACACGCACACACACCACCCCAAACATCTGTCCTTCCCAGGGGACATTAGAAGACATTTAATGTGATATAATATATGATATGATATGATATGATATGATATGATATGATATGATATGATATGATATGATATGATATGATATCTATAGGCATTAACAGTAGATTAGATTATACATATGTATAATAAAATGTGTTTAGAATATTATGTCAGTAACTTCACGTTGCCTCTGGCATCTTGTTCACATGTGTGTAATACCAACAGCCCACACTGGTTCCTGATCCATGTTTTTTTATGTAACTGGATTGTATCTTTGTACAAATGTACAACAAGATGTACAACAATTCAAAACACAGAGGAGAAAAAAAGCACAGTTTGGTACTTACAGTACAGCTGTGAGGTAATAAGCCTGCAAAGAAATGGTGTCATTCTTTTCTCCTCTCTCTCTTAGGCTCCTCAGCATTATTCATGGGTCCTTGGATGAAATATATACTCAATTAAGTTAATGTACAGAGCACAGTTAATAATGTGTTTGATCAAATGGTAATAATACAAATCAAATACAGCACATGCATAGTTTTAAGTGACTCAATTATTCTTGGACTTGTTATGCTAATGCTCTTAAAATTTCAACTACTGTACATTTTCAAACAAGAATATCTCTGTTTCTACAGTGAGTCAACTCTTCTCTGTTCTTCCACACACAACTTTTTAAAAATCAGATTTTGTTTAGGTATTGACCTGATACGTATCAAAGCAGAGTTGGGATTGTGTATTTGTTCAACTCAAAGCCTTGCATTTCCAAGGGAATATGTTCTTGTTGTTGTAGATTAATATTTACAAGACACACCCCACAGACTCAGATGGATTACATAAGTCTGTCAACTACACAACCAAAGGAATACTATGACATTCACAACAGTAGAGATCATGTCGCAGACACCATGGAGCTAAGGACAAGTGCTAACTACCACAGCCACATGCCACTTTAATAATGGACCTGAATTAACTATATGAAACACACTGTTGTTGAATGGAAGATGGAGTTTCGATACCCCTGCCTGTTATTCCCTGCAGCCTGAAACAGTCAGCTCTTCTTGTTCTTTTTGAAAGTCATCCGTGGAACGGTGCAAACTTCACACGTTTAAGTCAGACGTGATTCTAGAATAACACTGATCCTGGAACAAAAACTGCTGCAGCTGTTTTTGATAATAAATGTACACATGCTCACTTTACACACCGACACACGGACATGTTCTTTGTACATCTCATTACCATATTATAGTATACATCTAATGTACATTGTCTACAGTGCTAGTCATTAAAAAGATGGAGGGATGGACCGTCAACTATTATCTAGGCTCCTTAAAGCAGCACTGGCTGGTTCTCAGGCTTGTTGTCCTCTGCTTAGCGAGTAGTTAATGATAAACTATTTGCATCTTTAACTTTAATGCCAGAGGGACATAAATGACACTTTGGTCTGTTTGGATTATTTCACTGAGGACAGTAAATAAATAAAGCCACAAAAGGTTACATTATTTTACCTCCTGTTGCCTGTTTCCATGCCATGAGAGAGCTCTGTCTCTTTCATGAACTTTAGGGTCACCACCACACCAAATCACATTTGTCCCCTTCATTAATGTCACAGCCTCAAAGCAACATATCATCACCGTGTGGAGCTTGGTCTAACTGTAATTGAAAAGGCCCAGGGGGAATTCCTGGGTTGTGTGTGGGGCCCCCTAAACCCGCCACCCTACATCCATCATTGTAGAGTTAGGCCCTGGGGTGTTCTACCGTTGAAGGTTAACAGTGAGATCGGCATGTGTCCTCACTTACAGCTTTCTAAATTGTGGCCCCATGGGCTCCCAGTATTGACACAAACACTAGGTATCAGCTAAAATCCACATACAGAACCATGTCAAGTAGATGTTAATGCTACAGCCACATACCACAGAACGCGAGCTCGAGTTCTTCAACACATCCGTGTTCAGCAAATGGATGGACTTCAATAGGGATGTGATCAGAAACAGAATCCCTCCTTCAGATGTCAGGTTCACAGGCTTGATTACACAGCCGCCTTGCAATGCATACTGCAACAGATAAAATTAAACACTTGCGATTACTCACGCCTTTGAAACACCCTGGACCATGATCAATGTGATTCAGTTTTTTTTAAGTTCAACCTCAAACGACAGAGATTTGAGAAATCATACAAAAAGTATTCAAATGCTCACAACAGAACTGAATTGTTGCTAATGAAATGTGATAGTTTTGAGAGACAACAGGCACTTACAGTCTTTTTGCACAGTTTTTGTAAAATCTAAGGCATTGTGCTCTTTAGGCATCATGATCAAAGCCTTAATATTTTCTAACAAACACTTCAAATGCATTCTGTAAAATGTGAGTCATTAAGCCCAAGCTGTAAAATGCGATTGATAATTTCTCAAAGATCATATACAGTGGAGCTGTTAAGCACAGATGAAGATAAAGGCATCGATTCCTGTTCCAATGTGCAGATTTAAGCATATTCATCTGGCTCTTCACATACATGAAAGCTACCAGCTGCCCTTGCCAGTGAGTGGAGTACATTAAGGCTCAGACTGGTTGATCTCTGATGACAAGGGTCTGGAGGAGGGATTAGAAGCAAAGGGACCAAACTTATGGTGGTCCCCTTAAAAGGATGGCATCACATCTCATAGGCCTAGAGCTTGCAGGAGTTGAAAGATGTTCAAAGGTCCGCTCACCCCTCACAACCTACCCTAACTCCCCAAAAACCTTAGAAGTATGAATTTTGAAAGATGTAGACTAAAATATTTATTTTCTTTTTGCATTGCAACAGGCCACAACAAACACTGCAAGTCATATCTAGAAATGTTTGCTTTCAGTTACTTTATTCCGTATGAGATAATCATTGTCAGTCATATAGTTACCTCACGAGCTTACCAGCTCATAACAGATTTGATATCTCAGAAACTAGCTCATCAGGAACTGTCAAAATCTCTGTTATGTAAGGCATGGATAATAAATGAAAAAAGGGAAAAAGACATCTTTTTTAAGAACCATCCACAGGGGCAAATTGCAATTCATCAAAAGGCAAATATGCATTAGATATGAGAATGGGTGGGGCTTTTCTCTCTATCCTGCTGCATATCAGCTGCTAAGCGATACTCAGTTTTTGGTGATTTCTGCAACAATGGAAGGAAAGCTGAGTGTTCAAGGGGCTTGGGCTTAAGTTGACAGTGGAGCGACCGTTGGGGAGAATGAATGGGAGCCTAGTTTAATAAGCCCTGGTACAGACTGGACTACACAGGGGGCTGGCACCGCTGAGATCGGAAAAAATGCAGCACATATGAAGATGAGAGGAAAAAAAAATAAAGGATCAGTCTGGTTAAATCATAAGCACACAGCGCTGTGACATTATTATTTACCATTTTATGGTACACACTAAACAAGTACATATAATTGTAATGATTGCATTGAGAGTCCTGCTACTAGTGGTGTGTTTTAAATGTGAATTAATTGCCAAGCTGTCAAATTAAAACAGGGTTAGGTGTAAAACATTACTTTCCTAATGTTCCCAGAGAGGAACAAGTGACATGAGCTACATATTCATTTCACACTATTATTTCATCTTATTGGCAGATGTATTACACATTGTTCAATCTCTAACTCTAGAATCAATCTTTTTTTATTGTTACAAATACCCTCATTTTGTATTGTTAGCATCACTGATACCTGGATGCCAAACACCTAAGAAGGTAATTTTCTCAAACTGTAAAAAATGAAAAGAAAAAATGAAGCAGAAGGCAGCTGCATCCAGTTTACAATGTTGCAATTTTCCATGGAGAAAGAGGCAGTGTGCAGAGAGGAGCAAATATGTGAGAGAAGTTCCATGCATATTTGGGGGAGAATCTGGCAGAGGGTACCTACTTACCATGGAACCACACTGGCAGAGATTAGGGGGCCATCATGAAGGAGCCATAGAGAGAGAAGATAGCCAGGAGCTGCAGGGATAGAGATAGATGAGACAGAGAAACAAGAGGACATGGCAAAAAGGGGGAGGGAGCATGGAGGGGTGGATGAAAAGAAAGCAACTTGGGGAACAACAGCAGCACTGACTTGACCTGGGGAGGATGGGGAGAAAGCCAGAGATCCAATTAAAATCACGCTTGGTCAGTGAGAGTCAACGCTGACACAGCCTCTCCTGTCCAAGCCTGAGCTTAAACTTTACTTGGGGAAAATATGAGACCTGCATAGTATAAGTTACGCAAGATGTCATACATGGTTATGATGATGCACAAAACCAAAGTCCTGGTGTGAGAAAGCAGCCCACCCCCTGGTACACAGCTGGAGCTCAACCCAAGTATGGCATAACAGTGACCCAGGGGGGCAAGACAGCAATTCAATGGATTCCAAAGTGAAATTAATTTATTTACATTAAATTTAAGTATACCCTGTCCAAAATGGCGCCTGCGCTTGTTGCTAGGCAGACAGTGCGAGAGTAAAAATGGCGGTGGACAAGTGGCAAACTGGGAAGCGAAGGTCTAATCAGTCGTGATTTCTGGGAGGAAGGGCGTGGCAGGGTTCAGTGATTATGGAATATTACCAGCAAGGTCAGAAATTACAACACAAGCATTACATACTGTAATCAGAGAAAGTCACGGTTTGTGTTTTTGCAATTTTGCTTTATGCACATCCTAAAACATACGTGCACTGATTTATTTGTGCATAAAATAATATTTTGTGATATTTTGTGTTTTCTGAGGAGAGAGCTGTTTCTAGGCATAGAAAAGAAAAGGGTAAAATGTGACGTGTGCAGGAGTTGGGATTTAAGACACAAGCACTGAGAAATACGCAATATCATGACATGACTTCACAACATTGTTACTACAATAAGCATCTGATGCAAACCAGTTTTACCCATTTCAAGCTGGTTGTGAAAAGTGAAATCCAGAAACAAATACTTAAGGATAATTTTTAGAAATATACCTCATGAAAAGCTAGAAATTAACTGTCAAACAGAAGGGGGATTAGCAAAATTCATCATCAAAAATGTGTCTCTCCGAAGAGCATCATGCAACACTTTTAACCGGAACAGAACATCTAAACAAGGTTGAAAAAACTTTAACATGCGCACATAAAATGCGCTTACATGTTTCAGTCAGAAATATAACTAAGGTTTTAAATTATTTTGCACCTACGTGATATTTTTTATTTAAAAAAATAATAAATAAATGTTTGTTTTTTTAAAATGAGCAACTTGGTGGGCTTATTCTTGCAAACAATATCCAAATAACAACCTGTGACATCAAATTCTTCAAACAACTTGAACTAATATGGTCACCAATGATTCCTTATTAACTGGAATGAGGAATATCCTTACAACAGCTAGTTAGCTCATTCTGTTTAATGTAATATTAGTAGGCTTTTGACCTGTTTTACTTGATATGTACAGTCAATGTAAAGTCCATTGCCTTATTTATCGTAATTAAAGATTTAAAAAAGACTCGGTACTGTGGCAGTCAAGTTTTTGCAGAGTGGAACAAGAATAAATACCATGTACATTATCTTTAGCCATACACCACTGAATGTCCCATTACCTGTAGTGTGACTAGGCCATTTCCAATCACACTCTGTTTTATGTAGCTAATACTATTACATTTCTCTAAAGTAGTGGTGGCCTAGCTTTTGACACAGAAAACAAAGTAAGCTAAAAATGAACTGTATGACAAGAACAGCTCAGTATGAGTTTGAGCTCTGCACCAGGATATCCGTAGTTTAATCTCTCAAGAGAAAGAGGCTTCAAAAAGAAAATTTCCTCCACTGATTTCTCTAAAATAATGAGGAGTTTGTTTGAATTACTTTCCAGAAGATACAAAAAAAGCAAATGTGAACAAATAAACAACAAAAAATAAATAAATATGCCAGTGAATTTAAGTCAAGCTAATCATTTGCTATTAGCAGTGTGTGAATTCACTGAATGGAAAAAACTTTTTTTAGCTCTTCCCCAAGGTTTTCAACTTTTAATACTAACCAAATGAAACACAGCAACACACATCTGTCCTCTCTAAGTGACGTTGTGATTTTTGAGCAGTGAAATTCAGACTTTATGTGAGAAGCTTCAAATTGTTTGAGTGAACAGTTCATATAGCAAAACTCAGGTTTTGATAGTTCATGAAAAAAATGATGACAGTTTAGAGAAAGTATTTAGACAATGTAATATTTTGGTTATATTAGTGTTTGCAGCTTGCTTACCTTCAAGGTGAGACATTTTATGGTGTGTTTGTGTGTATGTGAAACAGTAAGACAGACAGAAATCGAATGAAAATATAAAAAGCTAATGGGGAAAAAATGAAAAATTGACATGAAGAAGCAGCACAAACAAATATAAATATGTGTTTCACTAAAATAAATAATGCGCGTGACTTTGTGGCAAATACACATGTATGACAAATTAAAACTCTGAATTATGATGCAGTTAAGAAAACTAAAATCTGAGAGCACCGTCTGTTTGTTGTGAAGAGAGATCATCAAATTTCTGCCAAATTTGAAAAATGTGATCAAATTTTACTTGAGCGCATGTTTGGTTCAACTTAATTAAATAGTTTTAGTTAGTTTTAGTTAAATAGTAGTTAAATGTTTGTGTGAAGCTTATGACAAATATAAACAGGATGTAGCTATTGTGTGTGACAATACCCCACGTGAATATATCCTGAGCTACTGGAAATGATAACACTTTTTTATGGGAAAAAAATGGGGTCATGATGAAAATCCATTGATTGGATTTTACCACACATGCCCGATCAAAGAGAATATAGACACTTTAATAAAATATAGAATACATAATTAATTATACAGTAGGTTTATGTACAGTAGAATGGATATGCTAATTAACTGCTTTTAATAATATCACGAACACTGTGGTTTATGCTCACAATGGTCTCACTTTGCACAGAAATGTGAAATATACATATAATACAAACAAGAGTACGAATGTGTAATGAAAGTGAAACTTAATCAAGAGGAGAAAAATCTACTGAGCCTGGCAATATTTTAATTATATAAAAATTATGCTTCAGGCCCATCACGCAGGGTTCAGCTCTCACATTTTAACTTAGGGAAGATCTTTTAGATATGTATTGGATCTTGCAACATACATAAAAACATGAATAACATTTCTATACTTCCAGACTTACATTACATCTAGTTTACATTCAACAAAGACCCATACATTTAGGGCTACATTCAACAATACCCTTTCCTCTTACTTTCCACTAACAGCCTCCTCAATATCCTTTGTCATTTCTTGTCTCACTTAAGATATAGATCTTTAATAATTATGCAACACAGCAAACTAATAGACATATACACTTTGAAAAAGTTCCTAAAAGCCAATGAAGGGATGTGCAGATTAGCTACAAGCCAATTCCAACCAAACAGGTCTCACAACGACAAATAAAGGTCGCCACATTTCGCAAAACAAGATTTCAATCTATGACTCAGGACGTGTCACAAAATATTTAATACAACATTCACAAAAATACAGAGAATAATAACGATATAGCTCTACGTGTTTGGCAGGAACACGAAGAAAATGGGCCCCACACTTGTAAGTCGCCCAGATACCCCTGTCCCAACAGGACTTCAGAGGGACGGGATGTTATTACACTGCTTTGGTGGGAAAGAGTCCACGCCGCTGTGGCATGTGTACCATCCATTGACTATGCTTTTCTGAAAGGGTGAAGTGGAGGGGAAAGTCCTTGAGCTCTGGGCATAAGTGTGACCTGTCTGGTTGCAGGGGTACTGGGAGGACTGGGACCTGTAGCTGCCTCTCTGTAACAACAAAGGGTCCAAGAGGGGCTGTGACCTGTGTGTGGAGTAGTCCAAACTGCTGTCAAACGTGTGATGGAAACGTGACCTCGGGGTCGACTCGTCTCGACTCTCTGGGGACAGAGGGACATCTTGAGATGAGGTGGGGGGATGAGAAGGACTGATCTGGGTTCCATCCGGCACCCGGGTAGACCTGGCCTCCACAGTGTGACCCCCGTCACCGGGACGCGCGTCGCCGCTTTTGGCGACGTGGGCCTTGTTGCAGTGGAGCTTCATGTGCTTTCGCAGGGAGCTCGGGTGGGTGTAACACTTGTCGCAGCCCCTGACCTTGCACATGTAGGGTTTATCATTGGAGTGCACGTGAGAATGCTTCTTTCTGTCGCTGCTGTTCGCAAACCTCCGGTTGCAGCCCTCGAACTCACATTTAAAAGGTTTTTCACCTAAACGTGCAAAAAGAAAAATGGACGGCGAGTTACGTATGTGATACATGTCCGCGCGTTCTCTCCCCCTGTCAAACATCCCACAGATGTAGCATAGGTCAACTGTGCGCACTCCATAAAGTGACGCCACAAATACACATTTAGCCTTCACTCCACACTGCGAACTGGCTGTCTGAACTGAAGGTACAGTCTTTGCTAACACAGAGCCCCTTTAAAGGCTCTGCGGGTTTAAAACGGTTCACAAGGCTCAGTTTTTATTATAAATGTTTATTAGTGCGCAAAAAAAAGACATTTCAAAAACAATAAACGTACAGAGTTCAAAGTAGTTGCTGAAAGTTTGCTGCAACAAGTGAGGCGGTTTGTCTAAAGCAACAAGGCTGTAGTTAAACATGCATTAGATTATGATGAAGTGCAAAGATTTGTTTAAATTGAGTTATTATGCACAGAATGAAATATAGCTATCAAAATGCTAATTGATCTTCAAGGTCAAAATTGCCTGCAGCTGCTCGCTTCTGTTCCTCCCCCCCACACACACACAGACACACACAGACACACACACTGATGCAGCGGGTAATCAATAGGACCTGGGTTTATAAATAAAACCTAATAGTTTATCTTAAATTAACATTTTATAGCCCTGCATCTT
>OMLM01009323.1:0-21918 GCA_900302695.1 Helostoma temminkii
CAATAAAACACAAGCTGTATAAATCAGAACATGATACCAGCAGGCTCTTGCTTCCATTTAGAGATAGAATGAGTGCAGCTGTATTAGTGGACATAAATCAGAGGAGCTGACAGAGTTAAGAGCTCTCAGACCGCAGGGAGCTAGATGATTATAAATTACACCTCCCACCTCCACAAGAAATACACAAGAAACTCTCTCAGAGACCTAAATAAGATTATCTGAACTGAACCTGCTAAATAATGTGTAAAAGGTGACAATTCCAAAACCAAGCAGCTGTAACAAGGTCCAGCCCAATGACTTTTTCTCCATAATCTTACAATACAATTTAAAATTGACTCCAAGTTGAAAATCAGTGGTTGATTCAAATGTGGGACATGAGTGAAAGCTGGCTGACTGGTACTGATTAAACTGTCAGACTCACATAACACAGAAGGGGAAGGGTTTTGAAAATGTGAGTCTGGCAGTATGTTACAGTCTTTTGTTTGTATAAGATCAATGAAGGCCAGGTGCCATGCAAATGCTAAACTTCCAGATCATGCATCAAAATGCAAATTACCGTTTCCATCCACTACTGCTACAGGCTCTCTGTCCACACTGGCTCTAGAACCAAGAACCACTTGCACCAGGGGAAAGGCCATCATGACCAACAACATCAACTAAACTTCTTGTAAACGTCTGTTTGTTTAAGGTATAAATGTGTGAAAGCTCACAGCCTTGTTATGGCTCCACCCAGATCTGATGTCTTCATGTGTGTAATTTATTCGCTGGCTGTTTCCCTTTGCTTTTATTCACACAACTTTTAAATCTCACACAAATTGAAAATGGGTTAGCAATATTCGAAATGTTTCAATTATTTTTCTTTTGAACAAAGTAGATGGAAACACCCTGGCCTTGGGTGGACGTACTTTTAACTACGTGTTTGCATTCTCATCATGACATCTTTGTGCCATGACAACTCAGTAAACAGAATTTTAATTAACATTTTATGAACAAAAAATTTTTTATCAAGATCTCAGATAAAAGTAAACACTTTTTACAGTGATTAAGACTGTTTCTTTAATGTCTGGCACACAGATGAAATGATTTAATGATTCAATAATTAGTTAACGATAGGCTAATTAATCATTAACTTATCATTAACTAATGCAAATACACTACGATTCCAGTAATTCCAGATTTCCTGCTTTATTCCACTATCTATCTTTGGACTTTTGATACGATACTAGAGGACATCTAACTGGTATATTTTGACAATTCCATGGTCTGCAAGATTAATTTAAAAAATTATCAACAAATGTATCATCAGTGACTATAAGTGTTAGCTGCAGGCTTCAACAGCTTACTGTTGCTTACTTAGTTCTGCTTACTTTAAGTTTAAAATCCAGACAATGCAATGATTGACAAAAATGTTATCTATTCTGATAGTTGTCACTACTTTGTGACATTTTACTGCTGAATAATGAATAAAGAAAATAATATGATCAACTGATATTAGAACTGTGAGTTGCAGCCATGAATCAGTAGAAATTTGTTTACACAGGTCAATCATTTTTTATTGTCTCTGTAACATGTTCCCTTTTTGTCAGTTTTCACTTTTTATTCTTTTATGACACTGGTAGATTCAATTTGGCTGCTCATTACACTGATCAACTGACTGTTTATATTTTGTATATAATCAGCAGCAATCAGCTTTTATTCTGGACAACACAGCTTTAAACTCAGGTCTCAGTGACAGTGAATGAAGGTTGTCAGTGGCCCAGCCTTTTAAATCGGGATGTGTAAACACTGCATTAGTCATAAGACTGGCTACTGATCTCTATAGCAGTTCATTTTGTAACTTACAGTGACAAAACGCAGCAGCTTTTCTTTCATCCTCCTCCTCCTCTCTCCATTCTTTGTTTCTCTCCACAGTGAGCAGTCAAAGCACTGCTTCGTTTTTCGCCTCACAAGCTGCGTGACCTTTGGCCTGCTCATGCTGGGGCAGTGGCCTGATTGTCTCACTGTAAGTGCGTGTTATTGTGAATGTCCGACATCTGTGGTTAGTTTCAATGCGCAAGCTAATATTTTGTTAGAATAAATCCTGCCTTTTCCCCACCATCAGAAATGAATCATCATTGCTGCTGTCATGCCACTATGCTTGTTCTTATGGGGGGAGGAAGAGTGAGGAGGAGGCTTTGCGTGTCAGCTGCGTGTTTGCGTTGTAGCGTGCAGATGTGTGCATGCATGCGTGAGAGTGCAGGAGTGCCATCTTCTCTCTTTAATGTGTCTTTGTATGTGGAGATGTGCTTGCATCTGAACTGCTGCTGCAGTTTTGAGTGTGTGTGTGTGTGTGTGTGTGTGTGTGTGTGTGTGTGTGTGTGTGTGCCACCGCAGTCATGCAGCTGAAACACACCCAAACAAAACACAGCAGTGCGACTGACATCACGTGAGGACGTTGTCTGGCCTCTGATGAAGGAGGTCAGTCCAGTTCTCATGGATTAGTCTCATCTGGATGAGCTTTGTTCTGCCTTTTGTCAGGATCCCTTCACCTTCACACACCTGCCACGTCACATTAGCGTTTCATACTCACAGCATTTATTTAGCCTGCTTGTTCAAGTAGATTTAACCTTTCCAACAGTAAGTGATACTCTGGCTGACATTCTTTTCTATGAAAAATGTAGAGTCAATTAACTCCATGTTCGAACTACAGAAATATTTAGTTTTCAGTAGTTAGTCTCTCAATCCCTACATTTAAAATATTATTTGTTTTCCTGTCATTTTAGTTGATAGTTTAATCAATCAACAACAAAAATCTAAATCTTCTTATAGAATAACTAAACAGCGACATTTATTAGTACCAACAAAATTAATTTCCAGTGAGCTACTGTTATTGACTGTGTTCACATGATCTTAAGTATCCAGTTTACTCAGAGAAAGCATATACTGTACATTCAATCAGTGATGAAACAGTAGACTTTTCCTCTAAATTATTTTAGAAGAATGTCTCACATTTTAAATGTATACTGACAGAAATGCTGCTTTCTGACTTTTGTTGTTGTTTTGTATTTTTGTGTGCTGAGTCACAGCACAAACTGTCTGAATAAAAGAAATCCACAGAGGCATGTTGAAGAGATGTTGGTTTTATGAATCCCAAACTTGTGACCTCACTGAATATGAAAACTAGGTGCAATGCAGTGATTAAGTGACAATTAGCACAGGTTGTCTGGTAAAAACAGATCTACTGTTCTACAAAAAGATGACTCATGATACATGCCTATCCACCTATTTTGTGGTTACTGTAATAACATAATGAAGGCTACGACCATAACCACGAGTGACTTATACACATCGTAGACACATTCAGAATCAACTCCATTAAAGGGTGGTACAGTCCCTTTCAGAACGGATAAGTTGAAGTGATTAGCAATAATGACATCAAAAAACACCATATACTAACCCAAAATGCACATTTACAATTAGTATTTACCACGCTGTGACAGAACTAAGCAGTTATATTGTGCAGCTAAACATTACAAACATCCATCATTAGGAACAAGCAGCAATAACACCACATATCTACCTAATATCAGAATAGCTGTTCAACATTCACAACACAAAAAAGAGGATAAACACTCCTAAAATAAAAGTCCGCCAAACTGCAGCAAAGTGTGAAAACCATGCAACGTAATTCCCCTTTTCCTTTTCTCCTTTTTGTATCCCTCCAACTCCTGACTAGCTTCAGTTGCCTGTTTTGTTACTGACAAGTGAAGGAAAGAATCTGGTGAACACCATGCACAGCTTGTTCATTGCTGAGCTCCTACGATTGGCTGAACCCTCTGTGCACCCTGTCATCATGTTTGACCTGCAGAAATGGGGTGCCTTGACAAGATGACGAGGCAGCATCACTCCACAATGATTCAGCCATCTGCAGTCTTATCTTATGTACATCCGCTCTCTATACTATTGAAGCATCTGCATTTTTAGATAACAAATTGTTATGTGAGGCTGATACACTGCTCTCACTCTCAGACATTTGGCTTGTGTTGCTGTTGTGTGTGCTAAGCAATGTACATGTGTCATCTTACACGATTGCGTTGCTAGATCATCAAAATTGCCAAATGGATGGTTTGATATGGCAAAATGGGAGTGCACAAGATATCAATACATTTTTCTACTAAACATATTGAAACAGACTCACAGAAAACAATCGTCATGCAACATACTAATATTAGCCATTTTTTATTGAAAGATGCCTAAAGATGAACAACCTTCAGTTACTAGGGCTGATAACTTTAAGACACCTTTGGGTTGTTGCAAAAATTGCATCTAACTTGATTTCGGTTTTAGTCCTCTGTAGTTGTTTTTCCAAGAAATGTGCCACAGGGGTCTTGATGGATAGTAAAATTATTATTTTATCTATTTTTAGCTAAGAGATATTTTCTGTCATGTTCTTCTTTTCCTCCATGGTTGAATTTCTGCCTTTTTACTCTTCATGAAGAGGCTTCAAAGTGGCTTAAATCTTGTCACCAACATATTTCTCTGTCGCTAACCTTATGGACATTAAATGAAACAGATTCTTAGACTTCTTTTTAGCTGTAAAGAACCTAAACCAGCTTAACAGGCTTTGCTGCCCTTGTTCCTATGTGTTTCCCCTTTGGGGAATTGGTTTAAATTGTATTGCTCATGAAAAGGTATAACGCAGATTTATAAAACATACAGGCCATCAAATCTAAATACTGTATGGTACCAAACAACATGATTCATTGATCAAGTCTTCTGCATTATTCTTTGATACATATATTTTAAAGGAACTTTAAAATCAATATTTTAGACTGTATTACTGTAAGTAAAGTTATTGTACATAATAGATATTACAGAAAGCACTGAAAAGTTTGTGGCCAAAACTCAACTAAACTACTTTTCTTACTAAATGTAAGACGACGGCATGTGCAAAAAGTAAAAGTCTGAATGACTCTAAAGCAACTGTAATATTAAGAAGTAATAAAAGCTAGTCAAACATATTTTTTGACTAAATGTTCTTGTATAGCTGCATGTGTTTAACAAAAATCCTTCTTACAAAAAACTTAAAGTTTCATTAAAACAAGACATTGTGTAGAACTAGATACTATTTTTTCAGAATGGTGAAATGTACAGTATTGTGCAAATTTTATTCCCCTGTCTTTAATTTCTGTCTTTTTGTCTGTGTGTACAAACACAATAAAAATCATCTGATCGTAGTGAGTCTTGGTAGGTACTGTGTCATTGTTTATTTAACAAAAACGAAAACAAATAGAAAAAATGTGAGCCATACAAAGTACACCTAATGATTTAATAGCTTGTAGATCCATCTATAGCAGCAATAACTTGAAGTAACTGTTTCCTGTGTAACTTCATCAGTCACTCACATCAGTGTGAAGAAATTTTAGCCCAGTGTTCATTAAAACTTCACTTCAGTTCATTGAAGTTTTTGGGCATTCACTCATGCACAGCTTTCATAATGTTCCACCACAGCCCAAACAACTCAATTTTGGCCTCATCTGTCCACAGGACATTGTTCCAGATGTCTTATGGTTTCTTTAAATGCACCTCAGCCAGCTTTCTCCTGGCAACCCTTCCAAACAAACTGTACTGGTTCAGTCGTCCTTCACTCATGCTGGATGGACTTTAACATTTAACATAATCAGTGAGTCCTGTAGGGTTTAAAATGTATCTCTTGAGTTTTTTGTTTATATTTTGTTTTACTTAAAGTATTGCATGGTCTGACCTTAGTGTGAATATGCTGAAATGTCCACTGGTGGGAAGCTTGAGTACTTAGTATTGCCCACCTGTCTCTTTCAGTTTTGGTTTCATTGTTAAGTAAGTAATGCCACTGTAAAAAGGTTACATGTTGTTTGTCTGAGGTAACATTTGCCTAGTACTAAGACCCACTACAGGCAGATGATTTTTATTATGTTTTTTACACAGGAAAAACATGGAATTGAAATAGGGGGTATTAACTTTTGCACAACTCTGCCTGTAGTACCAAGCACCGCTTACTGCCAAGTATTGCTGCACGATTATTATAATCGCAATGTCAGCGTGTGAAATTACATAATTACAAAAGGCTGTGGTTTTATTAAATAAATATGTATGTGAATGAACATGAGAACTTTGCTGTTTTTTGTGTAGATATCTGTGCAGATAATAAAGAGATGATCAGTCAGTTCTGTGGTCAGTTTCTATATAATTAGCAGAATGACCAAATGTGTATTTTACTTGAAACCAAGCCAGTCTCATAATATAATTTATCATATTGCAACACACCGTATTATTTATGGTAAGTTCTTGTAGGTTTGCTTGTGTTTACACATTTAAGCCACTGCACCTATAACTATCCTCTGCGATGGATCAGCACTAGCTGGTAGTTGAAGCAGTGAGGCACTGGAGTATTACTCACAAAGATAAATCTGCCTTGACACCCGTTAAAGCCTCTGAAAGACCCTCACTGAGTATCTAATTATTTACCATCCATGCTACATCTCTTTCCTCCGTTTTTTTATCTTGTCTTTCTCTTCTAATGGAATACATGTTAATCGTCACTAGGGTCTGTCTCAGTGTCAGCCTACAATCCTGACAAACATGAGGCATTTTCTCTCTCTGTCTCCTGCAGTGTATTGCTTCTTTGTCCTGGTCCCCACCGATCCCAGCATTAATGGTGCCCCACCATTCCTGAGGAGGAAAGCGTCAACAAGGCTGCAAATCAAATTTTATGATTGACAGGACTGTTCAATAGAGGCACTGTTTATTCCTTTACTTTGCAATGTCTTTGTTTTTTAACTGTGCTGCTAAACTAGCCCCTTAACTTCATGAAACAGTTCTGTCAAAAGCTTCAGAATAAATAGACATGATCTAACTTGACACCCAGACATGGCACTTATGGAAAAGGGCCTTTGTAATCAATATGACCTGCTTCGCTCTGGTCAAAATAAACCCCAATTTAAAAAGTTGTCCTGACCCATTTCAGGCTCTCCTTCCACCTCTGTAGCGCTAATGACGCCAGTTTTTCTTTCTTCATACTGAGGCTACATCCTGCTCAAAATGTCAGGGAAGCACATGAATCTTGGTTTGATCACCTGCAGGCCTCCCTCTCTCTGCTGCTTTACACATAAACCCTTAAAACGGCAGGGTTACGCAATACTGCGTTAGCGTGCTGTTAGAGGCTGAGGCGGAGGGAGGAGTGACCCCAACTGTTTGTTTGCGTGTCTATGTGTGAATAACAGCGTGTGTTGTATAACGGGTGCCTACCCACGACTCGTCCTCTCTGCTGCAGTCGGCGTGTGTCGGTGGGTAAGCCGGGATCAGTGCCCTGCCCTCCGGGGGCGTGCTGCTCGGGCTTTGTCCTGCCACTGTCCGCCTTCTCATCGCCGGCCGCCTTGCCAGCCTTGTTCTTACCAGCCACCGGGGAGCTCCCGCCGTCTGAACAGTCCGGGTTCGCTCTGCCCCGGTTTTCCCGCGACTGGAGCTGGAGCCTGAGCCGACGGTTTTCTTGCTCCTTCACGGCCGTCTCCAGCAGCAGTGCGTTCAGACTGGAGCCTACAGTCTTGCTTATTTCCTGGACGGCTAGCTGAACGACTTGCTCCAGCACAGACTCCAGTTGGCCCTGGAAAAACGAAATGTACACGGGCCCGTTCATGTTTTTGCCCCCTCAGGTAAGAGGGTTGTCTCATTCTTCTGTAGCCGAGCTCCCAGTCCACCTCCTGTCCTGTCTCCTAGACGGAAAACTGGGTGAAATTGGGCTCGCTCGGCTGTTCCGTCCACTGATCGACTCTTTTTCTCCGGCTACTGCTGCTCTCTCCGTGTTGGTGCACCGCGCGAGCTCAGCTCCAGCCGAAGCTACCGGAAAGACCCGAGTAGAGGCGCAGCAGCAATTTCCCGCCCACATGTCTTTGCCCTCGCGCGCCGTGCACGCGTGCGCCCTTGCAGCAGCCACGCCATTTTGGCTTTCAGAAAATAACATCAGTTTTTCCCAAATGTCAGAACTGGTCCAGAGCGGTGTTGTCGCCGCAGCGCATCCTAACCCATCCACATGGTAGCAACTACCTCACCTGAAACTACTGTATCATGTGAAAAAGAATCTAAAATCTAAAACTCTGATGGGTATGACATCATTTAAAATGACATGCTGCCATGTGCACTGTATATTCAGCACACATGGATTATGAGACAAGGGTTGGCTACTGTTGAACACAGTAATAAAAGGCCAACATCACTTCATGTATCTGTGATCATATTATCATTACGTCCTTTTGTGAACATGTATTTATTTGTGTGTCTTAGTGGCTCTGGTCTATGTCTGTCTGGCTATTTTGTGTCTTATTGTGGCTGTGCTATTTATCTGTCAGGTTGTTTTGCATCAATTTTGCAAATGTTTGATCAGCTTCGGGTGACTGACAAATAAGGCTCTGGCACAGCGGTGTAACAGTGAGCTCGTATTATCGCACATTATTTGCACATGCTTTCTCATTATTGTGTATGCTATGTGCTGTGATGGCTTCTCATTGACATTCATGGTGTGCCAAGCAAAGTGAGGATACAATAGAGTTTCAGATGAGACCACACAGCTGCACTGCAACGTTTAAAGTTCTGAAATAAATCATATTTGTGTTTCGGTCCACTTCTGTTCTCAGAATGTTCTTTAAAAAACATGGAGGTCCTACCATTGCTGTGCAGATCACATTCAGATATACCTACCTTTAAAGGCGATGGAGGGGCATGTCACTTCAACCTTTGTTCAACTGTCTAAGGGATTTGGGAAAATGGCTGTCACTGAACTTTCTACATCTTAATGAAGGCAAAACAGAGTGTGTGCTGTTTGGTGACTGAGCTGTTATAGTGGCCTTTGACCAGTGCCTTGGGTCCATGACTTTTCTTATTTTATTTATATCATTTATTCTATTTTATTTGAAGTACTTTGGTCAACAAGATATTGTTTAAAGTGCTATATAAATACATTTGATTAGATTTTTTTAGTTTTCTAAACTGTATATGTGTCATTATTATATTACAAAATATATATGTACACATTTTGTCAGATGCACATGCACAGATCGCTTGATGCACATGACTCTTGTTAACCTTTTTGACAGGATTTTCTCGCTCTCAGATCCACAATGCGTGCTTATGATTGAATTCTATCTCCATAATAAAGACACCTTTGCCTGTCATCATTCAGACGCAGCTACCAAAATGGAAATAAAATAGTTTGGGTCTCCGAAATATGGCGATCTGCAGCTAGCTACATGTAAGCTATGTGACTAAGATCGTGCCACTACAGTGGCCCCAGGGGTTTTGCAGTGGTAAACACTGCGCCAACCTAACCGGGAATATTCACAGTGCAAGAATGAGTGAAAATCCCCATGTGTAATTTGTTGTGATCTGAATAATTCAAAGCCCTCACTCACAGCTGCAGTCTGTGTCACTAAGGTTTGCATGGTAAATTAGACATGACGTGTTTTCTCCTGTTCCTCCTGTTAAAACTGTGCATTACAAACCCACTCATTAAATCACATGTTAAATAAGAATAACTGCCAGCAACTCAATAGACTTACACCAACTGCTTCCTGAGATGTACAAGTATCCACAAGTGTGAGATTACAATCTAGACGTAATCACATAATGCAATATTGCATTAAAGTCACACCCTCTTTTCGTTTCTCTTTTGTACCACTAGTGGGAATTTGTGAAGTTGAATTGACCTTTCTCACACATTTGTGAGTGCAGTCCGTATCAGCTCCTGCATTGCATTGATTGCTGGAATGGAGCCATTGATGTTATGAGTTTCGCCCATGCATTTCCTGCTGTGACAAATCAAAATGTCTGCGATGAAAGGGGACTGTGGATCAGATTATACTGGGAACAATAAAGAATCAAATGCTTTTGTAAAGTATAATGGTGAAGAAAAGGAAAACAAGTGGTGTTCAGGTGAGGAGGAGGAGGAGGAGGAGGTACTGCATGAGTCATTATCAATTACAGTTAACAAGAAGCTGTAAAAACTACTAATCAAGCTGAAATTGTTTGTTATCTGACTGATTACAAGGTTTAGCCTCCCTCAAAACATTCGGAAGCCAATATGTTGCTACCAGTGTTGTTCTTTGAAGTGACTTAACAGGAGACATTCATAAGAGAAGTGGAGTATATTTCTAATAAAGAAAAATATTAAATATTTTAAGTATTTTAAGTAAGTATTAGACAAATTGTACACTGGCAAGAAAGACAATTGGCAAAACATACACACTGTATTTTTCTTATGTTTGTTTTATCCACTCAAGTGGTTGTAGATGGATCACAAAATCCAAAATGAACACTAATTCATTTTTAGGCACATTTGAGAATAAATGGTCAAATCAAATTTTTCTTGTTAAAGTTTCATGCTTTCATTCTTTCTCCCTTTGCAACAATAACTGTCTGACAAATCGTTGGCATTTTACTGATCAATCCACCTGATTCTGGTGTGATTTTCTCTCAGGCCTTCTGCAGAACTTTCAAAAGGTTTGCTGTGCTGGTTGGACAGTGTTACTGAACTCTTCAGTCCAGCTTCTCCCACATCAGCTAGATAAGGTTCGGATGTGGTGATTGAGCTGTCCAATCTGTCTGGAGAATCAGGTCCAGACATTGCTTGGTTATACATGCAACACACAGCAGGGAACAGTCCGCGTCAGAAGCACACTCGCTTGGGAGAAATAGTCTGTTTGGTTTCTCTGAGGGGTGGACCCTGCTTAGAGCGTGCAAGAGGCCCGATATGACACAAGTACACCATGGAAATCAATGGTGTCTCATTTACAGTACACTGAAGCAGAGCCTGTGACATGGTTAGAAATCATGCATTACACAGATTTCCTGAAGGAGAGAATAAAGCTAAACTTTCTACTGAATTATGATGCTTTGCACATGATGCACATCACCCACTCTCCCACTGCCAAATCTCCAGATCATCACGTTTCCACCTCAATGCTTCACTGATGATCGTTAGCGGGCATCTATCAGCATCTCATGAGGTAATGGTGCTTGTTTTGTAAAGTTAATCTTTGAGGTTTATGATGTTTTACCTGCAGATTACATTGCTACGGATGAACAAGGAACATGTTTCCTGTGTATTCATTTTTTCCATTTCAGCATAAAAATTCAACAGTGCATTCTTCTTGCCGGCGTACTTTCATTGAGTGTTCCATGCTAGATTATGCCTGTACGTCCATTCATAACATTTCAGAGGTAAATGTACCTTTTTCTCCACTACATTTACCCCACAGCTGTATTTAACTGATGACTCTGCTTATAACACATGAAAGTAGCTTTCAAAAATATAATTTGCTATAAACACAGTGTGAATATGTCAAAGGATGCATAATAATATGGTAGGTCTACTGTATAATATACAAGTCACAGGAAATATCATTTTCTGAACTGGTTAGTTTTAATACTTTATATCCTGATTGTACTTACAGTCTTTCCATAACATTTTAAACACAGTTGTTTTGCTTTAATGGTGTGATTTTCTCAGCAGATTATTTTTATTTAAAGAAATTATTTAAGCACTTCCTCCACCACTGACAAAGATAAAGTCAGCTGAAACAACTAGAGTTTGATGTTTAATATTAATGTGAGTGATCACATGGCAGTGAGCTGGATCCATCACTGTGTATGAGCAGTGATGGCGGTTCTGCAGGTGGTGGTTTGGGGCATTAGAAAATCCTGGCTTCTACTTCTGCATTAAGTCGTTCATAACATCACAGTGTGGCGGCAACTGAGACGGGGAGACAACCCTGCCCCGTGCCCGCAGACAGTGGCCCTCCCCCGGCTCAGACTGAGGGGACACGCCCCCTAAAATAACGTGCCCCTTTGCTCCTGGTGTTAAGGTAACGGGAAAGAACCTTGAGCTGCAGCCCCAGTGGAGGGCGAAGTCAGCAGCATGGTCGGTCATCTCCGTCTTTTTTGTTTTGATGAGCTCAAGGGCGCCGAGCTGAGAGGACGTGCTCCTGGCCCGGCCACATGCCCCCTCCCTACACCGTGGCGCCTTCGTGCTCCAGCGGCCACCCGGTTACTAGCTAGATGAATGCGGCCTTATTTTTTAGTTTCTGTTTGCAGGCCTGTGGTTGAAGGCATCATAGAACTGCAAACCTGCTATGTCACGTGATTGTGTTTACACCATATGTTCACGCAGACAGAGAATAGTCGGGAAGTGGTTTAGGTCATTTCCTTCTTAATTTTTCTTGTTCGTGAGAATCAGGTACTTCGGATTCTTAAAAAGCATGAAACTGTTGAATCATCACTCACTCTGCACCAGCATCCCCTAATGTGAATGTGTTTGCAGAAGTTGGTGCTTTGACCTGTTCGAGCTTTAAGGTGCATTTGTTAACTGGACATAGAGTTTAAAGGCCTTTAAGGATTACAATGGAGTGATTTTTTTCTGATGGTTATGTAACACTGCATAGTATTTTGGGTGTGACTGTCATGTTATAGCTACACACAAACAAAGCCCATTTCTAAGATGCTCTTTTTTAAACCCAGTCATGTCACTAAGCTGTTGCCAGTTAACATAATTAGTTGCAAAATGTTATTCCAGCTCTTTCTTGTTAGTTCCACTTACTTTGTCATCTTTTTGTTGTCTCTGTCTCAGTACTTGTCTGTGTGAAGCTTTATAATATTTTTTATTTCTAGCTCTATGTGACAATTCTTACATTGACTCCATTTCCTGAATTATTTTTCTTTTTTATTAAGTAAACAGCTTTGTCACTGTTTGACTTGTGCATGTGTGATGCTGCCATCACCGCAAAATATTTTCATGGGATGTCAGTGCATTCTTCAGCAGGACATTGTCGGACATAAACTCTGCACGTGCTACAGTGTGACTTCATAGACACAGAGTACGTGTGCCTAACTGGTCTGTCTGCAAGTCATGCAGTTCATGTCTACTATAGCAAATGTATGATGCTTATAAGGAGGAGAACAGACTGTTGAGCAGCTGAAGTTCTGTGTGCAGCAGCATTAGGCAAATATTCCACTTGCAAAACTTAGTGTCCTCAGATCCCAATCAAATAAAGCTGATGTAACTGTGGTAAACATGCTTCTGTCACAACTGTATTGCAGACATAAAACCAATTTGCTCGTGTTCATTATTTTATACAACTTATATATATGTTATAAATTATACAGTTAAAGTGACCAATTTGTACTTTGGTTAGATAAATAAACATTTAAAAGAATAGTATATATAAAAAATATGATAATACTTTATTTTTACTATACTTTTTTTTCAGCGCTTTTGCAACAAAACTGTTGAGCAGCAGCACAGACTAGACTGATTTCTCAACTCCTAAATATTCAGCAGTAATGGGGCCATTCTCTGCAAGTGGAAGAATCATCGCTTCACAAGCAAAAGGTCCAAGATACAAGGACAGAGCAAATACACAGACTTCATACTTCACCACCTGGTAACATTTACAATGTCATTTACACAGACCTTTTTTCCATGTAATTGTAATATTCTATTACTGAAGCTAAGACATGGAACACAGTTTAAGTTTGCTACATGACATTTGCAGATTTGCCTGTAGATTGCTAAAATAATGTGTGTTTTTTTAAATCAAAAACTCATATGTTTGCCGTGTTTGGAGGAGAACTGGCTCAGCACATGACCCTACCTTCAGTGAAGTTTGATGGTGGACAGATCACGTTACAGGGCTGTTTCTCTTCTCCACCAGGGCAATGATTATGACACATGGCTGGACCTTCCAACAATTCAAAACGCTTTTACCTACATTTTTAATAGAACTTTTTATTATGCTTTTCTGTTTTTCTTCCTGCTGCTTTCGCCTGTTTATACCTAGGAGACAACAAATGTTTCATCTCTGTTGAAAAAGGAAAACTGTACAAACCTGCTGATCTGACCTTGAATGGTAGTTTTAAAACTTCTGGTTTGGCTGATGTGAAAACAAGTTGGCCTTCATCCTGCAGCAGAGGGGCCCTGCTAGGTTTTATGAGGCATGTGTGCACATATAGGCATGTATTTACAGCTGACTGCTGAGGCAAATCCTCAAGGCCGCTCCTACAGAGATTTAATTGTCTCTGCCTTGGATACCAACCCTTCCTTAGAAACGCTTGGTTTTAAGAGGTTGGGTAAATGGCTTCAAAAATGATCTTAAAAAAGAAACCACATGGCTCCTGAAGGAGAAATTCAAAATGAGGAAGAAACTATAGGATTAGAAAAGTTCTGTCCAACACGGATAGTCACAGTGTTTTCTCACCATAATGAAGCTGAAGATCTGTTGATGATTGTAAAATTGAAACTCGACCACCTGAAGACTAATTCAATAATTCTCCAGCAATACTACCATCACCAAAGTAAACTGAACACGGCTTTAGTGACAGTAAAAATAAAAACAAATGGAAATCCAATAAACACTACCACAGCAGAAATTAGTACTTTAATTACTTTATTAAACCCAGTGGAGAACTGCAAGGTTTCTCTTCCATGTTGGAACAGTGAGGGTAATGATAATGACCAAAAGTTGATACAATTGCTGTATAATATGATTTTACTGTGCAATGAGGTACTTGTACTTTACATGAGTATTTCCATTTTTTGCTACTTTATCTTCTACTCCGCTACATTTCAGAAGAAAATTTGGCTTCATTGCATTTATGAGGCAGTTATAGTAGTTCATTCATTTTAAAAGTAAAGGTCATATACTAAACCCACAAAATGTGTCTGTACATTTTCATGCTAAAAAAAACATGCAGATCCTTATTCCTCCCCTGGCTCAACTTTTGCACTCAGACCCTGTCTCTGCAACAACAGCCTCCTCGACCATCCCCTCCTGTTTCCTGACATATGCTTCACATGTAGGCTGACCCACGTGGGGGACAGTACAAGCGTTATAAGGACGGGGTACAGATTAAAAATAATAATAATAAAAAGAGCATCTTTAAAAGTTTCACACATGTCTCTAGTCAACCCTAAACAGTACTGCTGTGAAACAAACCGTCATCATTCGTGCACATACACACACACACACACACACACACACACAAGTCCCAAGTAATCTAGTAAAAAGCATGAGAAATCAATTTGAAAAAAAACTTGGATGTAAACCCACATCACAGACAGAATCAGTTCAATTTTTACTGTGCACACACATATATACACACTGAAGTCTGCCTGGCTCACACAAGTGGGGATGAATCAATGCCAGACATAAAGAGGTGGGCAGAGGCTGAGGTGGACAGTGATTGGCCAGACCTAGGGGAAGGCCTGTATGAGTGCTCACCTATACGACGTGATACAGGGGGAAATCCAGATTTGACAATTCTGGTGCATGATTCTACCAAACAGGAAAATGTTTTTTTAAAAAAAGGGGGCGTGCACTTATATACTACAATTAGTCCATGACTGCATGTAATGTAATGAATTTCTCCAAACATGTCTGATATGTAATTTTCATGAGAATCTGACAAACAAACAACCTGAAATCCTAATATCATAAAAATCTAATGATGTCAGACAGAATAAGATATACTCAAGTAAACCTTTACTTGTAATGGAGTATTTATACAGTGTTGTGTTATTATTTTTATTCAGAGAATCTCAGTACGTCTTCTTCCACTTGTGCAGACTGAATGACCTTACCAGCAGCTCTGTTCTATTAATCAGACCTCCGCTTCACTCAGCTTTAGTTTCCTCCTAGCTCAGCATAAATGTGTTATTATCGACCTGCATGTATAAAGTAAGGTCAAATAAATGCACCAGAGATTTGATGGTTTTCACTTCAACAAAATGTAACAGCAGAAAATAACCTGAAGCTCACCAAAGCTCACACTTTGTATTCAGCATGTAAACTGTGTATGGAGGAGTTATTTAAATATGGGTGCAGCTTTCAGGTGTCAATGTGTGAAAGCGTGTGTGAGATGCGGAGAGATAAAAACAGCATCATGTGGGAGACTCAAGTTTGAAAACTTGTTATTGATTTTGTCTCATTTCCCAGTTTCTCCTCCATGTGATCGCTGTTGTTGCAAAAAGGATTAATCCACCACTGAAAATAGCCACCAGCAAAATGCAGTATACCTCTTTGAGTAACATTTGACAAAAAACTACACAGAGCATCTGGACATCCAATGGGAACAGAACATCATCTCTAACAAAGACGTCATAGCTGCAGCATCTGATGAGGTTCAACTTGCCAGAGTCAGTAATGATGCACTTCTTCTACACTGCTATCACTGAGGCCATGCTGACCTGCTCCATCATTGCC
The DNA here is from genome assembly GCA_900302695.1 of Helostoma temminkii. Lineage (NCBI taxonomy): Eukaryota > Metazoa > Chordata > Actinopteri > Anabantiformes > Helostomatidae > Helostoma > Helostoma temminkii. The sequence goes on from OMLM01009323.1 coordinate 16,263, forward strand.
TCCATTGCCAAGGACAAGAGCAAACTGCAGTGTATCACTCCAGTGGCTGAGAGGGTGTGTGACTGCAATCTGTCATCACAACATGGCCTGCAGGACTCTAGCACCTGGAAGGGAGGGATCAACCTTTTGAAGCACACTTAGAAAAACTGCATTCCACAAGGCCAAAACCTCACACCACAAGAAATTTCTTCCTGATAGATGTTAGCTTCTTACACTTATTTATCGACTCCAAAATCCTTCTTGGATGTTGTGCAAGTCTAATCCATGCAATCAGGAAGCACTTGCTAGAAGTCATATAGCTGCCAAAGGTGGTTCAACCAGTTATGAAAACGTGTCACTTACTTTTTTCAATATCACTTTGTATATTTAATGGTTGTGTTCAATAAACTATGACCAAATGCAGAAAACCAGGGGTGTTGGAGGGAATCTTTAACCAATCATCTAATTCCTAACCCTGACCTCAACAATGTAGCTGCGAGGCACAGACATAGAAACCAAAATGATTTAAAATGTGTGAAAGTTATAAAATAATAATAATAATAATACTCATAATCCTAATCATAACAATAATCATCTAATCTTGGGTTCAGATGAAAATATTAATGCACCAGAACACTAGATCTGCTCATCAGTCAAGGCAGTTGCTTTTGTGTTTGTAAGTACTTGAGGATCTTTTTAGAGGAAATCACCAGCAGAGAGGAAATAAACAATAATGTTTTAGTGACGTGGACTCGCCGCAGGCTGCAATTCCTCATGAAAAAAAAGCCTGCTTCTGTTTAGGGCAAACTCCTACTCAGGGTTCATTTAATCCAAGAGAGAGCATGTCCAAACCCGCCTCTGTGTCTATACCTGCAGTCACACCTGCATAAGCAAATGTCCTCTAAGGAGACCTTTCAAGAGTTATGTAACTTGGAACACATCTGTCAGCTGGACTTTTAATGACAGACTCAGAGAGGAAATTGTTTTTCTTTTCAGGCTTTAACTTAATAGAAAACAGAAAACTGTGTTGTTTTCAAAGGATTTATGAATTATTCACAGATTCCTGTATTAACACAGAAACAGAAACTGTTTCCTTCCATGGAAAGATGTTTTCACTTAAGAAACAATTCATACCTTTTAACCTTTTTAACACTTTACTGAAATATACCTTTTAAAATACACAGTTTACTCCTCAATTTACATGCAATAACCCATAATCACAATTCATGTATTTATTTCATATTTGGCCGTGGTGCACCAGACTGTGGTCTGTTTGCTTTTATTGTCCTTAAGATGACTTGTTTGGTGTCCACCTGTGCCAGACTGAACTGTCTGGATATGGTTCAGAAAGAGATACACCTATTTATGTAAAGTCTTACAATTCACACTGCAGGTCAGGACAAAAACCATGAAGTCAAGGTAGACATACACAATAACAACAATTTGTGATAAGACAGATCAGCCAAACTGAGTAACTGGGCAGAAGCTTGGTCAGGGAGATGACGAAGAACCGAACGGTCTTAGCAGAGTTTCAGAAGTCCTGCAGGGATGGGAGAACGTAGCAGAGGGATGAATATCAATCACGCTTTTATGGTCCTTGTGGTTTGATGGAAGACAAACAGGAGTCAGAGCTTGAGGAAAATTGATTCTTTGATCTGATGAAACTAAATTAAATTATTGGGGCTGAACTTCAAGCGCTATGACTGGCACATATGGTGGCAGCATCATGATATATCTGGGGTGGGGACAGCGGCAGCAGGGACAGAGAAACTGGCCAGAACTGAGGCAAGGAAGAGTTAAAATACACACGTTTACTTTTGTGAGCGTGTGTGTGTGTGTGTGTGTGTGTGTGTGTGTGTGTGTGTGCGCGCGCGCACGGTTAAATACAACAGTGTTATCAGAGAGGCACCACTTAATCTCATAACACTGCTGTGGAGACGGAGCCATCACTGCCATCTGTAATAACCTAGAGGACGGTTTGTGTGTGTGCATTTGTCAGTGGATGTGTACAGACAGAAAAACAAACAAAAAATCTGAAAACAAAAGAACCTATTATTTCAAATACAATTTCACCACTTGGCTACATTAAACTTTAGAAAACCAAATAAAACACACGTACACCTCCACACACACACATTTTTTCCTCCTGCCCTTCACTCTCAGTCCAAGGTGAAAATCTCTATCAGTTGCAGTGTGAGAGCTGACCTGCAGGGGGAGAGAGAGCGCGAGAGAGAGAGAGAGAGAGAGAGAGAGAGAGAGAGAGAGAGAGAGAGAGGATGGAGGGATGGAAGGAAACAAGGAAGGTAAAAATGACAAAATAAAGCAAAAATGGTAAAGTTGCATGGTGACTGCAAAATAAATATGAATTATTAATTGTTTAGGAAAATTATCCAATCTGATCTTTTAAGGAATTGGGGTTGTGGCCTTGCTGTGCGATTCAGTTTCTATTGAGCGGCAGGTCACAGGTGGATACCTTGACCTCTTCTAGAATTTGTGTACATCTCAGATGCTGAATGCATTTCTTAATCACAGCCAATCAAAGTTCTACTTTGGCCTCATTTGTCCACAGAACATTGTTCCAGTGGTACCTTTCGTTCATACTCGTCTTCCTGACAGTTGATTGCTTGAACTCAAAGTCTGTATAATGCAACTCTTTACAGCCTGATAGGCAACATCTGTTCTTCCAAGGTCTTTATAGATAATTTCACAGATTGACTGTGCCTCATTTTTAAGACCAAGTGGGCCCGAAGCTTGACTAAAACTGAAGCCAACACAAAGTGCCATGTCGACATCTAAATAAAGCACTTTTCGCGTAATTCTTAGTTTAAACTGTGAAAAGGAGCATTGTGTCTGTAGTACCTGTCTGAAACATTTAAAATGCAGTGTAAACAGGTAAAGGCATCTTCAAGAGAGGACCACCTTCTCACCAGTACAGTGGTGTTTCTCTGTAAAAATGGCTTGAGTAACTTGGTTACTTTCTGTAAGCATATAACTGCAGTGTACTAAGTGTGTATTAAGACAAAGGAGATGAAGATGAAGAAAATTTAAACAATAGAATGAGTGAGGAAAGGAAGGAAGGAAAGGAGAAGGCAGGAGGAGAAAGGGAAGGAGCAGACAAAACAAAGAAAGAGCACAAAGGACGAAGAAACACTTGATTGTATTGTGAGGTGTAACTGTTTGTCTAGACATGTCTGGTCTGCTGTGTGTGTGTGTGTGTGTGTGTGTGTGTGTGTGTGTGTGTGTTTGACAGGATGCTGAGGAATCACTAAGGGCACAGCAGAGGCAGCAGGACAGCAGCCTGAGAGGGACATAATACACGCAGCAATTTTAGATCATGGAACTCTGAGTCAGTTGATTTCACTTCAGTTTACTTTGTTTGACATCATGTCGCTTCGCTTCACTACATGTTACACCACTTCATGTCATGTTTCTTAAATTCAATTAACACTTTGCCACTTCATGTCATGCCACACCATGCAACACATATCACTATATGCAGCTTTATGTCATTACCTCACTTTACTTTGTTTGATATTACATGGTTCTGCTTCAGATTACTTTGCACTGTTCATGTCATGTCATTTTACACTAATGAAACTTTCTTTTACTGCACTTTACTGCAGTTCCTTCCAAGGAACTATCTTTGCACTTCTTGACACATGATGTGATGGTGGGCAGTGGTGGTCTAATGGTGATGGTGCCCATATAAAGGGCTATTTAAAATAAAAGTTAACAAAATGTCCTTCAATTTCCTTCAATGTCACATAATGTAACTTCATGTCACTTCGCTTCTCCTCATGTCAAACTGCGCCATGTCAGTTCACTTCATTTTATACATATGTTCAATTTAATTTAAGTCTCTTTACTTAAGACTTCAGTTCACATTACATCATGACACTTCACTTCGGTTCACATCATGTCATTTCATTTTACGTTCAGTCATATCACATCACATTGCATAACTCACAGTAACACTTACATTCATTTACTACAGGTTAAATAAATAATTATTGTTTTAAGCGCAGCATACGTAATAAGCTATGCAGCTTCAACTCTACAGGTGTAAAACATAAAACATACCAACAATATGTTTTATAAAATGAAAATATCTTAACATTTGTGTATCTGACGTTTTGTCTGTTACACTGACACTGACTTTGTACATGTACATGTACGAGTAATGAGGACGTTTATTGTGGTCCTCACCTCAGAAAACTGTGGGTTCTGAGTTGTAGAGTCGTGACAACAGTGTGTCTTTCATTGCAACTTTTCTGCTGAGTCTGACATTTGTTTGTTGCTTACACACAAGACAGCTTCCTGTACACACACACACACACACGCACACACACACGCGCACACACACACACACACACACACACACACACACACACACACACACACACACACACACACAGCATTTTCATACAACAGCAGACGTCTACAGTACTAGTCCAGTTGAGAACTGACAGACATTAACACAAGCTGAAACAATTAATCGCTGGTTGATTGCAACTTTTCTTGAACTAACATATCTTTGCTCTTAAAATATTTTCCTTCTCTATCTGCATTCTTAAAATATTAATTTTTTTCCAAATACTTTCATCTCAAAATTCTCTGTAATTACAAATATTTAGCTTTTTAAAGACATAGTAGTATTTTTTTCTCTACACAGTGAGATTTTCTGTTGCATAAAATGCTATTTTTTTTATAAACTACCTTTAACATATGTCTAAAAATATCTAAATAGTTTCACTATTATTACCTTATTGGCAGTATAACCCTGTATGACTATGTTTTGTTTGTTTTGTAAAATCTTTTATTAAATTTTTTTTTTTTTTAAAGTACTAGTCAAATTTGTTTACTTAGACTGTATAATGTTAAGGAAGAGAAGGTGCAGCAGTTTCTGTGCTGTGATGTGGTTGAGAGCATCTGGAGGTGTGATCACACTCACACACAATAATGTCTTATTAAGTGTTTTAAAAATCACCCATACAGCTGCTTCTCACACACATCAGACTTAACTGATCAGGATTCATCATCAGTTTAAGGTAAACCTCTGACAAGCCACTTCTTCAGCTCGTTCAGGCATCAGCAGGGTGAGTCACTCTACATCATCAGCTCCCAGAGGGAGTTTTGTTTTAAATTATTAGAACTTTCAGTCAAAATTATTTAAACCAGAGATTACACACTTCATTACCAGACAGGTAGGTAAAGAGGTAAAAATGGTGTTACTGGCTGAGGTATGACGTTAAATAATATAATAATGTAAAACTAGCATTTGATGCTTAAAAACATGATCTCTACATCATGTGTGAGTATTTACTTATGACTCATCTCATATGAGTCACAGTATTACAGCTACCAAGAAAAACTGTTGAATTCAGAATATTGTGAATAATGTGTACAAAGAAATTTACTTTGTATGTTTTAACATTGACTACAACATGGAAACATCACATAATGACATAATGGTCTAGTCTTAAAAAGAAATGGAATATTAATAGTGCAGACTTTTAGTACTCTCTCTTGAAAATGTTTCTTGTATTTCATTCATTCAATAAATCAACACAGCATAAATAATCTATATAGTTATGTTGACTAACCATTAACTTGATGATTCATTTTCTTTTTTTTGGAATTATTGTACTTGAATATACATTTTAGAAATGTTTATCGA
>OMLM01009323.1:21958-35464 GCA_900302695.1 Helostoma temminkii
GGTTTATTAATTAGATGATCAACTGAAAATTAACTGCAACTATTTTGCGAAAAAAACAAACAAAAAAACATTTTTCTCATTTCTCTCAAAATAACATTTGCAAATTATCATTATTTATACACTATATTAGTCCTAATATAATGTAATTTATATAATTATATGTTAATGTTAATAATTTATATTATTATTATATTAGCCCTGTTTGTAATTTAGACTGATTTTGGGCAGGTGCATTACAAAAACAAAAATATACAGTAGACATACAGTATAACACAAAACATGTTGTCTCTTTTCAGTTCTACAATGCTGTCCCCCTGCCTTCTCCTCCTCCTCGTCCTCTCTCCCTCCCTGGGTTGTCAGACAGGCTCCTTTACTGAGTGCCAGAAGGCTCCCTTTGTACCGGGTCACAATCTGGCCGGTGAGGGTTTCAATGTCGTTACGATGCAAACCAGCGGCGCCACCGTGGTCAACATCAAGGATTTCATGATTGGAGGAATGGAGGGGAACTGCACTGTGTGCTACAACCCTCTCCTCAACCAGGTCAGATCATGTCTGTCCTTGTAAAACAACACCAATCATAGTAACTGTCTGAGTTCAAAATCCAATTTTTAACAAGAAGTGTATTTAATGTTTCTGTGTCACCACATTTACAATTTGGATAATATTTGGCACAGTCAAAAGATAAATAATAATAATAAAGATAACATAAGATTAGTTTTTGTGATTCTTTGTATCTGCACAACCCTGACCAAGAGGTTTTAATTGCCAACTGCAGATATTATAAACACATTAAATCAACACACACATATGAAGCAAGTTCTATTCAACATTATACCTTCTGGCAATGGACTGTTTTCTGTGTTTGTGCTGTGTTTTCTAGACCCAGAAACTCCCAGTGTCAGTTTTGGACTGGCGTATCAAGGTCAGTAAGAAGTGCATCACTTTATCTGACTGAAAATCTGATGTCTAATGTCATATTGGAATGAAACTCCACCAAAGAACATTGTTAGCATTTAAAACATTCACCCCTGGGTTTCCTAGAATTGAACAATCTGGTTCATAAATTCAGAAACACCTCCAAAAGCCATTTCTAGAAAATTCATCAAGATATTTTGACAGTGCTGCATTTTCTGTATGAGTTTGTAAAGGCTTTTGATGTAAATGAAAGAATAGCCACTGAACAGCATTACCAAGCATTCTTTCTGGCCTCAGGTGCATTGCGAGCAGGCTTTGAGCAGTAAGATTTTCGAGTCCAGCCAGTCGGTGATGAAAGAACAAAGTTCATCAATTGGAGTCAGTTGGAAGGTGAGATTTTTCGCCTTAGCAATTAATTCAGTTCATTGTTTTAGGATTCAGTCACATATTCCATCTAAAGCCATTTACAGAACTTGGTAAGTGCGGTTATTATGAAAAATAGTTTTGTGTTGCATTGTATCATTGCTTCCCATGCCAAAGGATCAGGGGCCTTTCTCCCAACACTCACTAGGAGAAAGGCCCTGATCCCTGTGGAGCTGAGGAGGACAATGTGCCGGGGATGCAGAGCTGGACTCAAAAAGAAAGAGTGGAAGAGAAGGTTTAAACCTTCTCTACCTTCTGTGGTCACGGGAAATGTGAGATGGATGAGCTCGGTGCGCTGACCTCGAGCCAGCGGGTGTATCGTGAGTGCAGCATTATTTGTTTTACTGAGACCTGGTTGCAGCAACATATTCCAGACTCCAACTGCACCATCTGTGGCTTCAGGACTGTGCGGGCTGACAGAGACTGCAGGCAGAACAGTAAGAGGAGAGGAGGGGGATTGCAGTGCTTGTGAGTAACAGGTGGTGTAACCCTGGACATGTTACTGTGAAAAATCTGTTAGCTGTAAGTCTATGTCCATATTATCCTGTGTTATTGTCATCACCACCTACATTCTGCCATCAGCTGCTCTTGAAGTAGTGTGTGACGTCATTAACTCATTCATCCATTCATCAATCTTCTGAAGTACTTAGCCCCTGTAGGGGTTGCCTATCCCAGCCATCACACAGGCGAGAGGCGGGGTACACTCTGGACAGGTCGCCTGTCCATCACAGGGCTTCAATAACTGGGCCACTCAATCAGTCAATTTACAGAACCAGCATCCAAACACCTTGATAATAATAACAGGAGACTTTAACCACACATCTCTTGACACATCTCTCCCCACTTTTTATCAGTTTGTAAACTGCCCCAGTTTAGATTTACTGTATACAAATGTGAAGGATGCATACATCTCCACTGCTCTCCCTCCTCTAGGCAGATCTGACCACAACCTGGTGCTCCTCACCCCCGTCTATACTCCAATTGTTCAGAAGCAGACAGTGACCGTGAGAACTGTAAGGAAGTGGTCTCAGGAAGCTACTGAGACTCTGCAGGAGCTTTGAAGCCACAGACTGGAATGTTTTCTGTGACCAACATGAAGACAACAATTCCATGACAGACAGCGTCACAGAGTACATTAACTTCTATGTGGACAACATTGTGCCAACCAGGACAGTGAAGTGCTTCTCCAACAATAAGCCCTTGATCACCAGCAACTTAAGCTGCTGAACAGGAAGAAGAAGGCCTTTTTGGAGGGAGACATGGACCAGTTGTGCAGAGAGAGCTGAGGGTCGGACTGAGGAAGAGTAAGGGCGCTTACAGGAGGAAGCTGGAGAACCAGCTCCAGCAAAACAACATGAAGCATGTGTGGTCTGCAATGAAAAAGATTACTGGCTTCAAAGATAAGGGGAACTAGGTAGAAAGGAAGCTGGACAGAGCCAATGAGCTGAACCATTTTTTCAACAGGTTTACATCACCTAACTGTCTAGGTTGTAAGAGGCTGTGTACAGGAAGGGACAGAGTAGACTCTACTTCCTGAGGAAGCTCAGGTCCTTTAATGTGTGCAACAAGATGCTGCAGATCTTTTACCAGTCTGTTGTAGCCAGTGCAGTTTTCTATCTATCTATCTATCTATCTATCTATCTATCTATCTATCTATCTATCTATCTATCTATCTATCTATCTATCTATCTATCTATCTATCTATCTATCTATCAAATGGATTTATGTGAAATATTCTAAATGCTATGTGCCCAAATCAGTAAGTGTACCTGTTGTGATATGACTCAGGTGGGCCTCAGTATTCCTGGACTGGGCGGGTTTGCAATTGGAGGATCACACTCCAAGTCATCAAAGTTTGCAGAGAGCCACAGCAGGAAAGACAAGTATTCTTTCGCCAGCCATGATTTAAACTGCAAATACTACACGTACGTTGTGAGAGGAAGCTCAAGTTGTACAATATTTGTCTAAAATTAGACATTAAATAGACCAAAAAAAAATGTGTACACAAAGTTAGCATTTCAGTCATCTTTGTTTCTGTACCTCCAGTTTTCGCCTTCACTCCCGCCCTCCTATCAGTCAGGAGTTTGAGGATTCCCTAAAGAGTCTTCCTTCCACCTACGACCACAAGAACACCACGGCCTTCAACCAATTCATCTCAGTCTATGGGACGCACTTCATCCGCAGTGTTGAACTTGGGGGTCGAATAAACTCCATCACAGCCATCCGAACCTGCGAGGCTGCCATGAGCAAGTTGTCCGTCAACGCAGTCAGTAACTGTCTGTCTGTTGAAGCCAGTGCAACCATCAAAGGTGTCACTATTAGCGCATCCAGTGAATTCTGCCAAAACAAGAGCAAGAGCCTTAAAAATGGGGCAACCTTCAGCCAGGCTTTCTCTGACCGAAGCACTGAGGTTCTGGGAGGAGACGGTGATGTGGGGGACATCCTATTCACCCTCAATGGGGCTGAAGGGTACAAGAAGTGGCTCTTATCCCTGAGGAGGGTTCCAGGTGTCGTATCCTACCAGATCAGCCCATTGCACTTGCTGGTAAGGAGCAACTTAAACTGAGAAGCTTATTATTTATGTTTTGTCCTAAATTTTTGTTACTACATCACTGTTAATATTAATTAATAGTCTAGTCCTGTCTTAGGAGCCTTTAACACTAATGTAATGTTAACAATAGAATATACTATATCATCCCAGCAGAACACTTTCCCCTTATAATTTTTAATGTTTTCAAATGTAGAATGGGAGGCAGAGCCTTTAGCTATCTTGTTCCTCTCCTGTGGAACCAGCCTTAAGCTCAGGTTCAGGAAGCAGACACCCTCTTTACTTTTAAGAGTAGGCTTAAAACTTTCCTTTTTGATAAAGCTTATAGCTTATACTGAGGGACCTCCCTTTACAGACTAAACTCCTCTCCTATTTATATGCTACTATTGCATGTTATTAACTTTGTAGTGCTTCTTCCTCTCTGTCTCCCTCTCTTTGAACCTTTCTGCAGGTATCTCCAGTGGCTGAGCTCTCTGTTTACAGTGTGCAGTTAATAGACCTACCCACCTGCCCAGTATTTTGGGGGGGGGGTTTTGTCTTTTGCTTATGGTTGTCGCTTTCTTTTGTTGCTTCCTTTTTTTTTCTCCTATTTCAAACAGTCGAGGCAGATGGCTCTGAGTCTGGTTCTGCTGGAGGTTTCTACTGTTAAAGTTTTAAGTTTTTCCTCTGCACTCTTGCATAGTCTTGATCAAGTGGAATTTGAGTTGTTGGGTCTACATAATTCTATATACCTGTATAGTTATATTTATATAAGTAAACTAAATTGAATTGAAAAGGAAATAGTCAATGTCAGATATATTTACTTATGTAAATTCTTCAGAGAACTACAGGTACCTACCTATACACATGTGCTCAATCAGACATTACTTTGACTTTGTACTTGGGAGCTGGTAGGGTAATTTACACTACATTCTTACATACAGCTTCTACAGGTAATGTCTAGAGAGGTTCTGAGTTGAAGTACATGTCTGAAAATGGTTCTACACAAACTATGCATGATTTTTGTGAACAATGATTACCACAGAATTGGTAAACAACAAGTATATTCCTAGTCTGCCATTAACAGGGTTGAAAATGTGAGGGTACCAAGAACAGGTCCACTGGAGATAGCCATGAAAAGATGCACCGTTTGACTGAGACTAGTGACGGAAATGTTATGGAAAAGCTGTCGACTGACAGAAAGAGATCGTCTGTACAAATAAAGTCTTTGCTTTGGTTTATAGGTGACAGACAACCCTATCCTACAAGCCACCCTACGTGAAGCCATCAGTGACTACATCCGCAAAAGTGCAAAACCACTCAAATGCCCCGCCAGCTGCAAGATCGGAGAACAGAGCGCAAGCTGTGCATGCCAGTGCAAAGGTCACCGCATGGTCGATTCCAACTGTTGCCCTGCTGAGCCTGGAGTGGCCCGGTTGAATGTGACAGTGGTTGGAGCTACAGGGCTATGGGGTGACTATTTCAGCAAGACAGATGGTTACGTTAAGGTTTTCTACGATAAACAAGGAGAGTCAACACCAGTGATCTGGAACAACGACTTCCCCCAGTGGAACTACCTCATGCATTTTGGGACTGTCAACTTACGGCACAGAATGTGAGTCAGTGTAATCTCAATTAAATCTGAAATACCATCAAATACAATGTATAAAATAAGCAAGTAGTGTTCGAGAACTAAAATTAGTATGGGAGTTCAGGAACTAAAATGAGGCTAACTGTTGAGTTTTTATGCTAAGCTAAGCTAATTGGATACTGGCTTGTTTCCCTAAATTATTTTTCTAATTTTGTACTTCCTCCAAAACTTTTTCATGACACATTTTTGTACATGTCTTTCTTACACAGACCCATTGTTTTTGAGGTTTGGGATCGGGACAATGTCTGGGACGACGACCTGCTGGGGAAAGCAACTGTCATCCCCACGGTGGGCCTCAAAATCAACAAGACGTTCTCATTGAATCATGGCACACTATCTGTTCAGCTATCTGCAGTGTGTGCGCCAAGCCTGGAGGGAATGCTGTGTGAAGAGTACGCTGCCTCACCAAACTACGAAGAGATCATGAGATATACAAAGTAGGACCAGGAGAATTCAGGGACGTCAGCAGGATTCAGTTTTTATCCGATAAGTTACTACTGTGGCATTTTAGATGAGAAGTAACAGCTGTTCTACATGAGAAAAAAAGATGCTTATTTCCTCTTCATGATATTGTTGAAATTACAATATTTTATTGTTTGCTGTAAATGAAACATATCCAAATAAATCAATTTAAGGAATGTCTAAGAGAAGATTTCATAAAAATGTCAGTGAGCCCTGCTCCTACAATTTCTTAATTTCTTACAATTATTTTGCCAATAAGCATGAGGTTGCTCTTTGGATAAATTAAGACATGTGGATTTTGCATTAAATTGACAATTTAGAATTTTGAATGTAGTGCATGAAACTTTTTGCTTTTGTGCTTTTGGCACACATAGGTTAGCATTTTAAAGTCTGTCAATCAATAGTCCTGTTCCAAACACCTGTGATGAAGGACAAATTCCACATTTGTGGAAAAATTAATTCTGAACTGAAGACAATACAAGGTTTCAGTCTGACTTAAATAACTATGTTTTTGGTAGAAATTCCCTCTTCGTGTTTTTAAGCAAAGTGATTCTCGCAATAGTCAACCCTATCTCCTAAAAAATACATTCCTATACAACTAAGCTGCAACCTTGATTACGTTTTTGTAGTGAATGTAATGTAATATTTTGTCAATGAATGAAATGTCACACAATAATTAACAGGAATCGAGTCGCAAGGAGCTGGTCGGGGTGGATGTTGGCAATATAATGTGCAGTACTGGCACTCTGCAGACCTGAGATTAAGACCAGAGTCCTGCATGAGGTTCGGTTTAGGCATGACAAATACCTTGGTTAGGGTTAGAGACAGCTAGTGTTTGTGTTTAAAAATTAGGCAGCTATTGTGTGTGAAGTGATCTGTTAAATGTTTTGCTAATATCCAGCCCACAACCCCTCACTCTAACCCAGTGGTATGAGTGCCTGAACCCAAACAAGTTGAGTCATATATCAGCATGTTGAACTGCAAGAATTGGGCAGACAAAAATATGTTTTAATTGATATGTTAAGTATCAACGCATTTGCAACTTGTTGTTTATGTTAATTGTGAACATATGATCATTATTTTGACAGATGTAATGTAAAATGTAAATGTAATCCTGTTGCAATTATTCTGCAGTTTCTGATTAAGATGTAATCGTGATTGCAGATTAATTGTAGAGGAATGTAATTTTTAGGAGACGGGGTTGCAATAGTAACACAAAGAGGCAGTGACACATAGAAAGTAACTCATACTCATTTAAGGTACTTTATTTGAGTATTAGGATACTTTTAAAACACAACTGAAAGCAATAGTTACTTTGCAGATGCAACTAACACCAGAAAAAGTGAATGTTTAGAAGGTTTTTGCACAAAACAAATATTTCCTATGGACGCATAAATGATGATGTAATTAAATGGATGATGATGAACATTAGGTTAAATTGAAAACACACATGCATAACAAAAGAACAATAACACAATGTGCATATTAGGCATGAAAACAAACAAAGGTAATGGCAAAAAATTATGGGTCTTTTTCTGCATCTGTTGCTCAAATTGAATTGCTGTCAGCAGAAAATTTTAACTGTAACAGTTCAGCACACACTGCTGACTGGGTAACACCTACACACAACCACAGAAAACAGTCGTTGGTTATTTACTGATTATGTGGGCAAATTTGGTTGTAGTCCAGTTGACAAAGGACACTAAGTTGAGGTGGTCACATTTTTCTCTTTTGCACATATATACTGTACATGAAATCAAGAATTGATAAATCGGAACTATATATATATTTCCCTTCTATTTCACTTGCTGCAGCATCTTTACACGAGGCATCACAGTGTAAGTGAGTTTTACACTTTAGCTTTACACTTTACACTTAATCTTTTTTAATGCGTTGTTTTTTGTTTTTGGTTTTTCTGTTTCAGTTCCATTGGCTCAGTAAGGAGGGTTACACAAAGTTTTGTTAATTAGACGTACATTACAAAACTGTAATGTAAGCTTAAGTATTAATACACTGAAAAGCTGCAAGGATTACAAAAACTGGGGCTGGGAATGTTTAAAGGCAGGTGGGTGACACCAAGTATAGATGTGACTTACTTACTAACATAATATCCGAGAGCATCATCACTTTGCTTTTAGTGCCTACAACTGGCACTGCTCATCTAACTTACTTTCCAAGAAGAATGTTTCACCATGCCAAGTCTGACAGCACATGTATTACCTCATTCATGTTAATATAAAACACTTTGTCAATTTCCTGTACATTAACTGCAAAAACAGCATGGCATACAAATTGATGTGTATATGTGGGACAAAGTGTCAGTATGACATGAAATTGGAAGGTTTAGTTTACTTCTTAAAGTTAAATAAGTACCTCAGTTTTGTAATAATAATAATAATAATAATAATAATAATAATAAATTAATCTTCATCTGAACCGCTTAGTCCCCGCAGGGGTCACGGGTGTGCTGGAGCCTATCCCAGCCAGCTTACGGGCGAGAGGCAGGGTACACCCTGGACAGTTCGCCAGTCTATCACAGGGCCACATATAGACAAACAACCATTCACACTCTCACTTACACCTACGGGCAATTTAGAGTCCCCAGTTAACCTGACTGCATGTCTTTGGACTGTGGGAGGAAGCCGGAGTGCCCGGAGAGAACCCACGCAAACACAGGAAGAACATGCAAACTCCACACAGAAAGACCCTGGCCGACCCCGGGAATCGAACCCAGGACCTTCTTGCTGTGAGGCGACAGTGCTAACCACTGCCGCCCTAATAACAACAACAACAACAACAACAACAATAACAAAAATAATAATAATAACAACAATAATAATAATTTACAATTATTATACAAACCTACATCCTCTTTCACAGGGGTAAAACATAGCCCACATAGTCTTACCACCAGTGTTTAAAATGTGTAACACAGTTAGATCACATGAGAGATAATGTCAGACCCACAGTTCAAACCTGCGCCACCTGCAGGCTTGAATGAGAGCTGCTGCAGTTTAACCATCGGTGTGAATTCTTACAGCTGCACCTTTTGTGGCTTTCTGTATGCAGAGTTTACGTTTTACATTTTAAAACACCCAAAAGATTGAACTTATTCTTGATTCATTATTGAATATAAATCAATAAATCATCACTTGCTAAACTGCCTAAATTGTTTCAGCACTACAGAGAACAATACAACTGGATTTTGACTGGAAGTTGGGAGACACAGGCTGGATATCAGGTCCAACTCATGAATCAGCTCTGACTCGTATTGACTTCCTGCCACCCTCTGATTTACATGTCCATAGAGAAGCTCTTTCATAATAACAGTTGTACTTAATATATAACTGTACTTAATTTGAGATTTGTCTGAGCATGTCTGAGAGTACACTGACTGGCCAGTTAGGTAAAATCCAATGCAATCCAATATAGTAGCTCTACTGTGAATTCTATTCTTGCATTCATTCATCTTCTGAACCGCTTAGTCCCTGCAGGGGTCACGGGTGTACTGAAGTCTATCCCTGCCGGCATACGGGCGAGAGGTGGGGTACACACTGGACAGGTCGCCAGACCATCGCAGGTTTGTGAATTCTACTTTTACTTAATAATTTCTCGGTTTTTAAGTCATTATGGGTGGTGGAATCATACTGGAGTGCAATATATTAAGAGAAGGTCATAATGTTTTGGCCATCCTATTTAAAATGAATGAAGGGGCCAAAAAGAAACTTAAAAACTAAGAAATTATAACTTTGTAAAAGTAAAACTCATAGTAGAGCTGCTGTGTTGGATTGTGTTTTATATGTGTACCTAACAAAGTGGCCAATGAGTGTATATTGCGGCGGATCAAAATGATAAATGCTATATTATGAGATTATAGAAAAATCATAGAGTTCAAAAGATACTTTCTAGAGTCAATAGAGCCCTCCTATTCTTTGAGCTGTTCTTTCATGCAAACACAAAAATGTCTCCTTTGTAATTGCAACCACATTTTTCAGGTTTCAGGTTACAAATATGGTCATAGTGAACAAATGAATAAAATGTACCCAGATGGCAAATTTTGTTCTGGCAATATATCAGATATTGCAGTTAATATCAGACCTTGCATAAACTCCTGTTTATCTGACAACAGTGTTATTAAAGTGCTTTATAGTTGAGTTCAGGGACTTATAGTACTTGGTTAAGGTTAGAGAAAGATTGTGTTGTGGTCTATAGAAATTTAACAGTGACATTCATTTATAATATGTTTAATAATGTTTAAACCAACCTTCACTAACCTTAACCAAAATGTTTTTCTTGCCTAAACTCAACCACAAGCATATGCACTAATAAATGTGGCATATAATTTATTTAGAAATCAGAACATAATCATAACATGATTACATGCTACACAAATGTAATCGGGTTTCCATCTCTATTGCATAAAAAAGTAATTTTTACAAAACAGGGGTGCAACATCACCCAACATAGGATATACATGCAGAGCTGTTGATCAGACTACAAACAGAACAGGTATGACAAGACATAATTTTTACATTACAGCTTGTCCTCTTCACCTCTGAGACCAAACCTAAACTAGAAGGTAAAAGAAGGAATGTATCTTTTAAAAATAGAGCCTGATAACAATTCAGGCTGCCCACCATTCTGGTAAAACTACAAGGACAGATCAGACAAGGTGAATCATTGATGAAACACAATCTCTGATTTCCTTCAGTTCAAAGACCTCCAAGGACAAAATGGTTATTAGACTTTCTGTCAGAATCTAATGTCTGCATAAACTGAATACAAAAAAGCTCAGTTTGATATTTCCCCTGGTTTTCTCCTCTTAAGCATAAAAGAGAGGACAGTGGGGATAAGGATGAGAAGGGTGGGGGGTTTCCAGGAGTGTTTCCTCCAGGCATTCAGCCAATCTGCTGTAGCCTGAGTTCATCTATATCATTAAAACTCAATTTTAACATCTCCAGGCTCTATTTTAATAGCAGCTGGCCTAGTAAATCACTGCTGCCACATTCTAACAAAACCATGAGTCTGGACAGAGAGCGCCAGTCTGTGCCTCAGCAACTTAGCAACTCAGCAACTCAGCAACGTGTTTTCATATTAGAAGCACGTTAATACTGACACCAGACAGGTTTCAAGTTGGGTTTCAGAGAGCAAGTCTGCATTTCAAGTGTAGCCTGAAGGGCGTCAGAGCTGTGGTGGGAAACAGTGACCTTCGAGATAATGGAATTTACCCTCACTGATATTTCAATACAGATAATGTGTGGGTGTGTCAGAAGAAGTGATAAACATACAAACTGATATAGTACTTGTCAGAGCAGTTCTAATAGCAGCGGTAATAGTGGAACAGTAGTGAAAAATGGTAATACACGTAGAATTCGTGTGGAGCGGAGGCACAGCCTGAACACAACTATTGTATCCATTTGTCCTCTAGCCACTGAACAATGGTAGTTGTTATGATCTAAACATTTTCTAATAATTCTAATTTAAATCAATCAGTAGATGATGTGTGAACAAAAAGTATTTGCCCTCTTCCTGATTTTTTTTTTTTTTAATGATTCAGATCATCAAGCTATTTTAATATTACACAGAAATAACCTGAATTAAGTACAACATTTTTAAAATTATTTCTTTTTTTCTTGTGTTAATATGTGAAAAAATTACTCCAAGAGCACAATGGTCAAAAATGGCATCCATGGGAGAGTTCCAAGGTGAAAGCCACTGCTGACCAAAAAAAACACAAAGACTTGTCGCACATTTACCAAAAAAATCTTGATTATCCCCAAAACGTTTGGGCAAATATTCGGTGAACCGATGCGACAAAGGCTTTTGGAAGATGTGCGTTCTGTTTTATCTAGCTTAGCTTTGTGTGAATCATCTGAATCATTTAAGTGTGACAAGTATGTACTTGTTGTTTGGAAGCTGAGGGATGCTTAGAATTGGAATCAATCTCAACAGAGGGAAACACCAGAAACCTACCATCACATGAAATAGTAAAGGTACGTTCCAACTTGTACTACAGAAAATAGCACTCAAAGCCAACTTCTCTAAAGTCTCCAAACTGCGAGCTTTAGCAGCCAGGTTAAGTAACAAGCCTCTTGTGGTGATGTTAGTTAAAACCCCTGAGAGCAGTCACACATGTCTGCCTTTCCAGTCATTAGTGAGTCTTTGGTAGGAACCAGACAAGTGGCTATTATCACTGTATAAGTCACATTGTCAAATTTAAAATAAAAAAAGTAAATCCAACTTTTGAGTACCACCGTGCAGTCAATCGTATGTGTGTGGTAACACATTAATCTGTGATTTTAATCAGATGTTGCTGTTGCCTTAAAAATCTTGTCCAGGGACACTTAACCACTGACTCTAGAGTGAATGTGTGCACCACCTTATCCACTGCCAACCTCTACAACCGGTCGTAAATAGTAAGTAATAAAAACTAGTAGTAATTATGACACAATGTTACAGTGGGAATTATTGGGAGGAGAAGAAGAACAGATGCTTTCCTCAGATATGGATGAACACACCAAACGCAGCAGAGAATCTGGGCTGGTGTTGCCCATCAGGATGGGTGTCT
Organism: Helostoma temminkii; assembly: GCA_900302695.1. Lineage (NCBI taxonomy): Eukaryota > Metazoa > Chordata > Actinopteri > Anabantiformes > Helostomatidae > Helostoma > Helostoma temminkii. Next base: position 34,505 of record OMLM01009323.1, read on the forward strand.
AGTTCACACATCAGTGTCTTCACCTTATCATGACCAACACTTTTCAAATATTTTTTGTGACTTTGTCTGATGTTCTTACTTTTTCTGTAGAAAACATGAATTCATATTTATTTTATTTCCTTATGTCTCATGTAATCCATTATGTGTTATTTTGATACACGCACCACATACTGTGTGTCGGTGGCAGAAAGCCAGCTTCATATTATTCTCTTTATACAAACATACTCCAGAGACAGGGAGAAAATTGCATCTCAGGTTGCCCACAAACAGAAAACGAGTTATTTAAGTAAGACGCTGTAATTTGCTTCCCAAATCACTGCTCCTTAATGATTGTGAAGTCACTCTTGGTCCGATCCCACTGTTAGCCACACAGAAGCAAGGAAAAATGTTGAGCTAGGAACAAGTGTGTGCCTAGACTTGGCTCTATTTTACTCTTCTTAATTAGGAAAGAGGCTGTAAAGATTTGGCTAAACAAATACTGATGCTTTTGCAACTAATTGTTATTCCACTGTGACACACTGGCTGTTGATTAGATTACTTCATTCCTCTGTTATTTTCAATAAGGGCCACGAATATTTCACTGCTGAGTTACTTTATGTTTAACACCTTGGTGAGTCACTTTGAAATAAACTTTTATTTTCCAGCCGAACATGAATGATTTAACCTGATAGTACAGGTATATATCTACTGTATATGTGACTGACATTTATACTAGGCTGTATACTGTAATTTACATATGACCGTGTATCAGGTTTTCACCCACTGCACCCCCCTCACCATATAAGGACACTGAGAGTGAACAGATTGTCCATCCTCCCCCTCTCCCCCCCTCTCCCAGATCCTAATCCTCATTCACCTGAAACACAAACACACCTCCCTGCTGTTGCGGAGAGAGAGAGAGAGAGAGAGAGAGGGCGAGGGACACTGTCAGAGAGGACAGAAAGAGAGGAAAGGGGAGGG
>OMLM01009324.1:0-17977 GCA_900302695.1 Helostoma temminkii
TCTTTTTTTATTATTTAATTGGCGACTAAATAAATAAGTGAATAGTTGACATGGACTTTTTTTGAATTGTCCATATACAGTTATGGTAATAACAAGGTCATCGAAAATATGACCCAATATGCTGAGGAAATGATGCTCTTATTAACAGTTTAATCTCTTTTTTTAAAAATATGTAAATGTTCAATCATTTGGCCACACTTTTCACGTTTTTCTGTTCACCTCCATAATATAAAGCCACCGTGGCCCGGAGTCATGGGGGTGCAATTGCTAGCCATGCCTTCAAATGAATTATACTGCCCTGTCACCCAGAGGCCAAGCATTCTGCCCCGAACCTTGCATTTTAGTAATTACTGTGGAGATTGTCCTATACAGCACATCCTCCCAAATTATCACACACTCTGGTGGGAATCATGCTCACTGAGTGCTTGGAAACATGTCTTAACATTTACCACATTCATGTCAAAATGAAAGAGCACATTTTCCACTCTGACAAAAACACTTTCCAAAGAGAAAGTTCAACAGCTAGGGGGAAGGGACGGACAACTGTCCTGCGAGGTTCCACCTGCAGCTCTTATAAAAGTAAGCCATATGTTTAATTCACTTTATGATACCAGCCTGTGATGTTCCATTGATGTGTCTTAAAACATGTTATTTTTAGTTTATTTAATTTAACAAAAGTTTGAGGAAATCAGCATAAGAAGATGTGAACTTCTACCAAACTGTATGAATTGGTTTGTTTATTGATTTGTTTTGGTCAGCAGCTGATATTTATTTTCTCTTCCACATATTTTATTTGCTCAATCAACTCTTTTTCAATTCCACTTTTCACATTTCGCTTTTGGTAATGCAGCTTTTCCATTTCAGCCAACAGTAAAGTTTCCATTACTTCGGGTTTTACAATACTTTTTTGAGTTTACATCATTTGCATTCTGGTGTTTGATGTGCAAATTGAGATGTGCATAAAAACTGGAGAATGCTAACCCACCTATTATCATCATAATGGACAGGCAACTCAGATTTCCTTGTGACCACCAACCCTTGCTCTTGTAGCTTGGAAATTATTTGAGATGCATGGCCAGAGAAAAAAACACTGGCCTTGGAATAATAATAATAATAATGGTATTGTAATACAGCTTTAAGTATATTCCACGTGTTAATACAGGTGCTGTTTCTCTTTACATTGCCAGCCTGCATAACAATTAGGATATCAGACACACAAAACCAAATTCGATTTTTTTACTTACTATTAACACGGGGGATTTTCTATGATTACTTGCTGCTTACATTGCCTTTGGGCTATTTATTTTTGCTGGATTATAAAATGATCCTGTTATAATTGATAACAGTGACGCACTGCTGAAGTGACCATCCTAAGCAAGGAGATAAAGTGGCTGTCATGCCTACCTCCTGTCACGCTTGTAGCGTTCTGCAGTTATGCAACAACACTGTGACACCAATACTCTCCATTCACCTCCTTTTCTCCATTTTATACAATCTCATAAAAAATGTATTTAAGCACTTCTGCAATGCTACATGCTCCGTTGCCCTGGCAACCAAATTCACCCACCAGTATTAAGTGCCTGAGGCCTGGAGCTAGTAATATTGCTTCACTTCTCTTCTCTCCTACTCTTCTTTCATTTAGTGATATTATTCTCTGTGCCTATACAACAAACTGCATCTGGTGACATCACTGGTGTTTTTATTTCATTAATAAGTCATAGAGGTACAAATAAAGTTTATTGGGATGGTGAATTATAACGAGGCAGAGGTAATATCAGGAACCTTTGCAATATATGGATTATGAGCATATACTGAACATTCAGCAGCCTTGGGTGACATGAAGATTGTACTGTAAGGTCACCGGTTCCAATCCTCGGCTCAACTGTAAAAGTGATGGTGGGTGTATTGCATCCCACATCTTTTGTTAGAACAGCTATCACAGAGGTGTTTGTGCTGCACTTAATCACCACTAGAAGAGAACTGAGGTGTTCCTGGTGCACTTACCCCACCAGCCGCCAATTCCTAGTTAAGACCGTGTTACTCTGAAGCTTGTAGGTGTGAATGTGTGCAGCTGCATAAATGTGAAGCAGTGGTAAAGGTTAAAACAACTCTAGAGAGTGGTTCTTCTTATGCTGTCATCTTGCAAACATCAACCCAGTATGCTTTTATGCCTGAATTAGGAACAGTATGTGACATTGTGATGGTCCTCAGAGGCAAACAAGCAGCAACACCTCAATTTCTCCAGTACAACACTCGAGCCATCTGAACGATGTGCACTCCGGGAGAAATTTTTCACAACACTCAACACATGCAGCAGTACCTAAAGTGGTGTCCAGAAAGTTAAGTGCAAACATAATGATGAATGAAGATGTTTGTAGCTTTTAGAGGTTGGCTGGGCCACAGGCGTGCTTCTGGAAAGCCCTGAAGTCAGAATCAGGACACTTTTAGGATGAAACGACCATGTGCTGCTGTTGTCACAAGGCAATAGATGAAGTCATGATGTGTCACACTTTTTATATGATCAGGGATTTAAAATAGCTTCACACTGCAAAGAGTGTTTTTCTTAACATAGATCAAATGAGTCAAATTATGTCACTGATCAGGGGTTAATGTTACAGCACAATGAAGTGATTTATTTGTTTTATTTCAATGTTTCATGGAGCATCCTAGTTTTAAACAACGCGGTATACTTCCACTTCATTCTTCTAAGAACAAAAACACTGTTTTGTTGTTTTCATTTTTAACTTCTTGGTAGAGTACCTTGCTGTTCTTCTTCTTTTGTCTTTAATGGCTGGTGACTGATCATACCTCTACTTTAATTACTGATTAAAAAGTCTGTCAATCCACTAAAATTACACTGACTAAAGAGGTCAATTATTTTCTACTTACTCTTCAGGTTCTGGTGCTTCTCTTATTTGATCTTAGTGGCTTTCGACACCGCTGATAATTGTATACTCCTAGATTAATTGGGAAAACCCATTAGTCATCTATGGCCTGGCTCTTGCATGTTCTCACTTATTTGAAAGAACAGTTTCTTTCCTAAAATATTACCTAATTTATCTTTAGGATTCAAAAGACGAAAAACTTTCTATGTTTAGAGACAGTCACCAAAGACTTTGTACATGACCTGCATTTTTTTTCCTGAAAAAATAACTTGTTAAAACTGTAATCATCTACGTGCAGAGACTGATTATTTGACAAGAAAATATGCTGAAGCAAGAAGGTCTGGATCCAAATCAAGGTCCTTTGGCAGGTATGTCATTAGGAGAGTGTATGCTGAAAAAGTCCATTATAGTTCCTGTCAAGCCTGTTATCTCTTTTAAAATGACCAAGCCTGACAACACTGATAGTGCATCACTCTGGAGAGGAAGAATAGTTTTGTTTAGGAGTGAGATGCTTTCCTGCTATTACCTATTCATGACATGGAATCAATAATCCCCTCCTGCACAGTGTGCTGCTCCTGTGTCTAAGGGATTATTTTCATGTATTTTTTCTTATGTTTAGACACAAACTGTTACAGACAGAGATAAGAAAATGCTTTAGAAAAAGTCCTGGTTTGTTGCTTATCCAGTTGCAGACAAAATAGAAAACATATTTTTTTTAACGTTGACAATGTAAAATTCAATGAATTTCAGCTGCAGTGAAAAGACATAAAATAATACAGTAAAGCAGATGTCTTGGTGGCTTCTTGACTGGAGATGTTAAACCTAAACCTTAGCCTTACTTCCTCCAGTACTACTGGAACTTTGTTTGTTAACTGCAATCACCAGCCACTTTAGAGCTGAGCAAGATGAGCCAGGTGACAGTATTTGAAGGTATCTTTAATTTACTTTAACCAGACAATCAGTGAACATTGAAAATACTCAGCTGAACACAGTGGTCAGTCAGTTTGCTGTGGCTGTCAGGCTCACCAGAAAGTATACCTCATTACTACTATGCTTGGCTGCCTATCAGAGATTGGTGTTGGGCATTATTTTCTCAAGTACTTTTCAGTTTATTGATGAGAACATTTAAAGTGTATACAAAGTTTGATTACTGCACCTACTACAATTTGAAAAGGTTTATCTGGAAAACATGTCTCCTTTAGGGATGTGTTCATTAGTATTATGCATTTTAAATGCATGCTTTTTTCTTTCCAATGAGTTAGCACAACAAATTACTTGACTATGGACTCCAGAACTTTTAAAAACTAAATCCCCATGTTTTATTTAGGCCTTGTAAAGAACATCACATTCAACCACATACTAGATTTTACTTGCATGTTCTCAATAAAACACAGGGCACTGATCATCAGGAAAAGGGTATGTAATAAGGATGTGTGTTTGATGCTATGGGCTGTTTTTTAACAATAGCCAATCAATGTATTGACATTCTATAATTACTTTCACTGTAAACTGTGTTATCTTTAGCATAGTCAGCCATTCCCACGCTGGAATCAAATTGTCTTCACAAGCACAAGGGAACACATGAAACGAGGGATGATATAATCCAGTATTAATGAATTTAATTTCATCTGGGTGATATCAGCCATCAGCTGTTTAATGGTCACTCTCCCACAGTCACGCTAAAGCTCTAGTACTTTAGCAGTTAGTGCTAATACAAATTAAACATTTCATGCTGCTGCTACTTCACATTAAGTGTTCAAGTAGCAAAACCCAGAGTGGGTATGTTTGTTTCTGGGATAGTTCTAACCATGATGGATCATCAAATATGTACAGCACAAGTACAGCAGATTTATCATTATTACAAATGAGTGATGGAATATGAAGTGCAGGTCGTAGCATGACATTAGATCGCTGTTGGTATTATTGACTTTCTTTTTGTTTATTAAAGCCACATGAGTTTATTCGGCTGCTTTCTAAACAACACCAGTTGGTCTTCTGTTGTATGTTTGAGGGATTAGCTGCTCAGGTTGTGTTTTCTGTATGTATCTATACAACCATTGTTGATAGAATGGCAGCAAAAGACCACAAAGTTTTCCATTCTCGCCATCTCAGAGCAGTAAACGGATGCTGCACTAAGGCACTCATCAAAACTGAACAGCAAATTTTTTGCAATGTAAACTTAATACATTACAGTATATATACAGTACACACGTCATGTCAAGCAATTAGGCAATAAAGCGTTAGCATCCCCGTATGACCCAATTTCAGAAAGTTAATACACCATGTCACAAAGCACAAACCATCTGAAGCTGCTTCCAATAACATGAGTCAGTTCAGTGTTCTTCGATGACCTCCACAGTCACCAGATCTTAATCCAACAGTGACACTTACGAATGAAGTGGAAGGGATGATTTGCAGCTTTAATGTGCAGCTGACAATGGCCAGAGGCTAACATGTCAGCATAGATCTGAATCTCTCAGAAGTGTTTCCAGCACCTTAGTGAATCCATCCATAATTCAGGATGTTCTGGAGGCCAAGAGAGGTTTGCGTAATTAAGGGGTCCGTGATTGATTTACATTTGAATACAAGTGAACACATCCTTGAAAAGACATGATTTAGACCCTTTGCTGTCAGTGTGTTACAGCTTCTCTAAAATCTTACAGCGTTACTGGGTGAACGTCTTCCATGTGCTCTTTCACTTAAAAATAACAACATTGTGATATTTTGACTAAATGCAAAGTGTTAATAAAAGCAAACACTATAAAAGTAAAGACAATAAGAGAGATTTATTCTACAAGTTTGGGCAGTTTAAGAAAAACGTTGAATGTGAGCACACACAGTCCGGCAGCTTACAGTAGCTGTTTATTTGATAGAATTCACTGAGTTAGAAAAGCTCAGAATCTGGGTTGAGCAAGTTCGGGTGGAGTGTGTGTGGGCTTTAATTTCCAGTCACATACTGAATGCTGTTAGTCTACTCAGTTACTTGGGGATTTATGGTCAGGAGTTACAGTAGCCCACACTAAGTCTATCTCTGGCTGGGAAAAAGGGACGTGAATCAAGGTTCCAAGTATGAAAATCTATCAGTGACTTTTAGAGGAGTTATCTGAGGCCATATAACAGCAGGGTTCTGTCTACAGGCCCAAAGGCAGGTTATCCATGTGAGCCGTGAATTCAGGGAGTTTTACATCATAAGGATAACTGAATGCTGAAAATCCACAGTCATCTCCCCATGTTTAATGGATGAAGGAAACTAGTGCTCTAATGCTAAAGGTTCGTACTACTAGTGGAGTTTATTGGCCCACTGTCATTTTTTTTCCAACTGAAATCTCAACTAGTTTATAACTGTAACCGATATAATGAGTATCTAACCCCCCACTAGCGTGTGGCAGCTGTTTGCACTGAGATTTAGCACTTTGTCCCTAATAGGATGAACTTTTTTTGTTAGTGCCTTAAAAACAGAGTTGGTCTGCTACGTTGATTTATGACCAAATACCTTTGATTGTGACCAGGTTAGAACTCCTCTTCAAGCTGCTTTACATTACTGGTTGATATTTTCAAGGTTGTCCTGGATAAATGTTAATGATTGCTATTCCAACATCAACAATACCACTGCAATAGAATAACTAACCTATTATACCTTGGCATGCATATAGATAGTGGAGAGCAAGAATGTGACTGGATGCATCTGTCATCTGACGGTAGCATATATAAAATATATATATAATGTTTTTAGAAATGTTTGTAGTGTTTTTAGTAAAGTCATACCATTGGTTTCTCAATTTTTGGAATCAAGTTTGTAATACTTCGTTTTTGTACTTCATTAAACAATATCTTAGTAGTATTTTGTTCCTCATCCGGCCTCAGTCAAAAGGCATTAAAGAAACAACAGTGCTGTTTAATCTAAATAAATTAGCCCCGGTTGGAGGCAGTAATAATGGAACACAATAAGCAATAAGCTGCTGTCTCGAAACAAAATGAAAGCAGTAAATATCCTGTCTGCTCCTCGCTCCACTCCTTTGCTGTGTGGAGAAACAGGGTTCTCCCTGGCTCACACTGAAAGCATTAAACCCAATTTAAAGCTACTAATATGAAACTGGGAGGGATATTTTTTCTATTCCAGTACCCTTTGCTCTTTCTCTGCAACCTAATTTTGCACAAGACTCTGTTTTGTCAGATGACAAGCTTAATGGCATCCTCTTTTCCCTTTGTGGCATAAAAACATGTCAGCCACTACAGGAGACGACAGCTTGTTATCTATGAACAGCTCCAAGTCTTCAGCTTCTGTAATTATGTGTGCCACTATGCACAACAGCACCCTGCTTTTCCATGTCTCATATGCTTGAAAAAGACAGACATCTTGGGCGTTTCACACAATACCAGCATAGTGAGCTATTAGAGCAATTAGCTCTGGCTGGCATATCTGCGCCATCATTTGCTATTTCATCCGCAATTACTTACCTGAGCAGAGAGTTGAAAATATCTTTTAATCCTTTATTTAAAACTTATAAAAAGATGGCTAATACAATGGACTAATACAACTTTGTACATATAATTTTGAACAGCTGCTCAACATTATTAGGCTAATGTATAGTATATTAATAAGCCACATTTGGTAATAACAGCCACCAAGTATTGCTACTTAGAAGTAATGATGGCAGTTTTATTTGCTCAGACTTGGAAATATTGCGGTTTCTGCATGGTTAGACTTAGCAACTTGACCCTTTTGCTCTTCAACAGAACCTGAACTAGCAAATTAACACATCTGGCATACCACAAGTATGGTGTCATGCTGTGTAATTTCTTTAAAATGTCTGCCATGTCGAGGTGCATCTGACTACCTGAAGTCTTCACTTCTTTCAAAATGTGATGTATGTAGTGGTTTAACCAGATTTCATGTTTTGTAGTTATTTCTGCTAATTTATAGGTCAGGAATGGTGGTGGTGGCAGTAGTAGAAAGATTAACTAATAAAGTTGCTGGATGCACATCTCAAGTACTATCACTTCCAGAGCATAATGTTTTTCTTTTCTTGCGAGCCTCTGTCCTAAACAAACATAGTTTTTGTAACATTAAGCCCATTGGTTATGGTGAGAAAATCAGATAACATGCTACTCAAAGTTGCTTGGATTTCTGTATATAACCCATTATAGTGAACACTAAGTCTGTATACGTTTGTTACTGTTAAACTATTAAGGCATAGTACAACACTTGCCAATGCTGCTTAAATATATTTTAGCCACTAGCAGGCAGTGGAACACTCATAAAATGCAACATTTGACATTATTGTCTTAATAAAAATAATAATAAAATAAAGCGAAAAATTGACTGCAAGGTTGGATGTTGGATATTGGATGTTAGTCACTAAATGTGGCTTCTTTCACATTACATATACTAATTAATACTTGCTCATTTTGCACATGTGAAAGTAAAGGTATCTCCAGTTATTTCAGTAATTTTGTGTATTGCCCATATATGACTGACTTCTGCTGAGTTGCCTCCAGACTGGTGATAGTTAAAATCCATCAGGAAGTTACAGTGTCAGATGTTTAGATTACATGCATGATGTCAAATGTTCATATGTAGCAGAACTGAATCAAAATCACACATTAGTATGATTATTCCCACAAGTAGCAGTCAAACATTTGGACACATACTGTAGGAATTGTCATGTTTTTCAACAAAAGATTCATCTTCAGCTGTGTTACCATCATTACAAAAGAGTTTTTAATGATCATTTTTACTTTTATATTACTTAACACACATTATCAAACATAATATACTATTAGAAGACAATGCTAATGTTTGCTGATTATAATGCTGATTATGTAAATATTCCTTTAAAACAACAGCCTTTTCCAGCTACAATATTATTGTTACAATATTAACAATGTCTACGCTGCTTCTGATTTCTGATCAATTAAATGATATCAAATCTGCTTTTGTTTTTGAAAAAAGCATGGTAATTTGTGTATTTGTGTATATGTGTGTTTGACAAGTTTGACAAATGCAGCAATATCTGCCTTATGCAATCTCTTTCTCCCGTCTGCAAGCTAACACTAACAAAGAACAAAGTTTAAACCATCCCCTAGCTCAAGGTGGTTGTCTGTCAGAGGCTAGTGAAGTGCATTCAGTCAAGTGCATCGATGTAGATGCCCCTCCTCAAGCAGTGAAAGAGCTATACAGTTCAACATGTCTGTGTAGTTGCTCTAACAAACACCATTACCAAGGATTGCTGCTGCTCTGATGTGTGATGTTCCTCCGCTGGAGTTATTATAAATTCTTTGCTATCCTGGCAAGCTTCACACAGGGCAAATGCAATTATTCAGCATTGCTTGGCGCAGAGTTATTTAGCTTGGATGGTTACAAAGTGAGAAATGTTTGGACACGGCTGGTCTGCAGGGTTTGTGTACTATGTGTCCTCAGGACAGCTGCATGCTCCTGTTAAAACAGGGATTTGGCGAGTGCTCTTTCACCTAGCCACATGCCACCATTTGATACACAATGTGACTTGTAGGCCATTCTACTACCCTTCACGCTCCTGCACACACAAACAAACGAGCACACACAAGCTTGCATATGCACAGCCACACGCACAAACACATGCATAAATTTACACTCCATGTGAATTAATCTGCATGCTTTTGAATACAGACATTTAGTGTTTGTTAACATCAAGGCAGAATCCCCCTCACTTAAGTAAAAGGCCTATCTTTACATCCGTATTAACGGAAACCTTTTTTTTCTCCTGTGTCACAACAAAGAACCCCTCCTATTTAATTCTCTTGTCCAGTATTTGCAGAAAGGTCAGCAATGTACTTGACATTGTACTGCTTGGTTAATGCAACCACATGCACAGTCACAATTTTCAAATAAACTAAGAATACAACATTTTTGGCTGCTGCGGGGGATTTGACATCATTAACCTTTTGATTAACCTTTCGATTCTGGCAGCTACTGTGGCTTCCAACAGGTGGCTGATGAGGTTTGACTAATACTTCAAACTTTAAGCCACTGATGGTCAACATAGCGCAAATACACAAGGTAAAACAGTGGAGTGCAATGTGCAGGAGGTACGCTTTTAGAGGGACTGGTATCCATAAACATAAAACAAATGCTGTGCTTATTGCAGTGTCCCGTGTTAAGTGTTTTTATTTTTATTCCTTTGTTTTTTCTTTTCAGAAATAATTTATTTTGTCCTGTTAAATGGGTCTCCCTACACCCAAAATCAACTCTGAGAATTATGAGAGTGGATGAAAACAACAAAGATTCAGGCTTCAAAACCAAAACAGTGAGCTGATAGAAACAGAAATAAGTGATAATTCTGTTTGGGTTCATCGCTGTGCGTGACTCATTTAATAAATATGTGATCCTCTGTCCAAAACTATTAATTACAAAAGCTTTAAATGACATTTGTGCTAAATTCCTTCAAGGCATTCCTAAGATGGCTGGACATGTATACAGACAGACGGATGGACAACCTGAAAACGAAATGCCTCCGGTCATGGCTGTCATCAGCAAGGAGGCATGAGAACACATCACATACCCTAAAAAACAAACAAAAGGGAAGAAGACAATGTAAAATGTAGACCTAAAAATTTTACAAAGTAAAGTGACAATCAAAAAGAAGATACAGTGTATACAACATTCACCAATTCTGAGTCACTGACTATCAAGCCAGAAGATCACCCATCATTACAATTTTTGTCATTCATTATTTTCGCCTGACTAATTGAATAACAAGCAGATACAGTAAGTGCCCTCTTTGCAATTGCGCCGAAGGTCAGTTTGGATTCTAGCATATTGTACAAGTTTTGCTTTTATTCCAGTAATCATCTGTGCTCCAAATTTCTATATGCAGTCATTTCAATATACAGTAAATACATGCAGGACTTTGACCTTTTCAGAACACAGTTATATACTTAAGTTAAATAGTTTCCAATGCAGACAATTTGACTTTTCACAGATACTGACTACATGTACAGAGCCGTGACTTTAAGGGTCAGAGCCTGAACTATTCTCTAAAGATTTTTTTCCCTTTTTTTGAAAACGACTGTTACACTGTGAATGCGTTTGGGGGGAGTCAGTCAGAAAATGTGTGCCTTTATACCTATTTGTTAACTTACTACATACACACAGGTAACAGAGTTTTATGTGAGAGATAAGGGAATCAGTGGTTGATAATGACTTTTTCCAGTAATCAGTCAACACAAGAGTTGGGTAGTAATGAGTTACATTTACTGTGTTACATTTAGTTGAGTAACTTTTTGAAAAAAATGTACTTCTAGTTGTTTTACACATAGAAGACAGGAAATAAAAACATAGGCAACTGTCTCCAGTGCTAAAACAGAAGAGGATGTTCACCCCTAGCATGTTTCCCTTGCACACAGTGCAAAAGACTAGCTACACTGCTCAAAAAATAAAGGGAACACATAATCATTCCAATGTACAGTAAGTCCGAGTCCATCACACTTCAGGGATATCAACCTGTCCAGTTAGGAAGCAACACTGATTGGGAATCAATTTCACCTGCTGTTGTGCAAATAGAACATAGGTGGAAATTAGAGGCAATCAGCAAGACAACCCCTATAAAGGAATGGTTTTGCAGGTGGTGGCCACGGACCATTTCCCTGTCCTCATCCTTTCTCATAACCAGAGGTAGCATTAGGTGGTGTCAACTGACAGAAGTAACTCATCAACAAGTGGGGCCCGTGCTCACAGCCTAACACCGGGCAGGCCGGTTGGCTTTTGCCAGAGAACACCAGGATTGGCAGATTCGCCATTGGTGCCCTGTGCTCTTCACAGATGAGAGCAGGTTCACACTGAGCACATGTGACAGACGTGACAGAGTCTGGAGACGACATGGAGAATGTTTTGCTGCCTGCAGTATCCTCCAGTCCATGACCAGTTTGGCGATGGGTCAGTGATGGTCTGGGGAGGCTTTTTCCTTGGAGGGCCGCACAGACCTCTATGTGCTAGCCAGAGGTGCCCTGACTTCCATTAGGTGCTGGAGTGAGATCCTCAGACCCATTGGGCCTCATTTTAACTCAACTCAACTGGAAGATTTCATTCATTGAGAAATAGGATGTGTTGTTTAAACGTCCCCTTTATTTTTTTGTGCAGTGTATATAAGGAGGTCTCTACAGTGTCTGCCAAAACAAACCCACATTTCAGCCTACAAAAATTCAACGAACCTGCTGTGCCATTTGGAGGGCAAGTGAATATACAATATATCTTGTCACTGGAAGTAGTTTACACTGTTTAAACATACATATATTACCTACAGTAGGTATTGGTTTCACAGACTTTATGTTGTGAAAAAGTGCGATTTGGAAATTTGTGTTTCTTGTGCCTTAATTTGTTTTTTGTAGTGCTGTTACTATTTTAACTCTTTTTTTATTTTATTATTTAGAAATACCAGAAGTTGCTCATTATTTGATATTTTTGTCTGTGTGATTACATTATCTCCTGTGATAGACTAGATCTGTCCAGGGTGTACAGAGACTAAGTGGTTCAGAAGATGGATGGATGGATGGATGGATGAGAAGTCTTTTCACCAAATACTTTTTTACTCTTACTTACTTTGGATGACTACTTTTTACTTCTACTTGAGTAATACTATTTTGAAGTAATGCCACTCGAGTATAATTAATTGGCTTATAATAATTAATAATTGGCTACGCTACCCACCTCTGGTCAACTATGTTCTCATGATGTTTCATTATCCTTAACCAAGCGTAAATTTCACTCTTGACCAATAATAATGATTGAACAAAATAATATCCTCAAACTCTAAACTAAAACTTCACAGGTATAGTTGGAAGATCAGAAAGTAAGATTACTGTAAATGTTACTGACTGACAAAATATGTTGTGATCATAAAACCCTTGCATTTCTTTTTGGAACATAACAGGTTTCATTAAAATTAAGGGTCTTTTGGGGCTTGATATTAAAATTTATTTAACAGGAGGTTCTCAACCGAGGTAAGCCAACTAGCACACCTTTGCTTGTCTATAGAGTCAGCATACTACGATGTCATTTACATAACACAGCATGAAGTCAAGACCTCCACTAACTAAAAATCACTCTTCATCACTTGCCTTCAGGTAGGTTTGTTGACAGCTTGGATGAATGCCCAGGGGCACAGTTGTATCAATGAAGCTGTAATGATGGAGGTCAGCTGTATTGGATTTTTAGTGCACCAGCAATTAAGCCACAAGCAAACTTTATAGTCTGGCTTGTCACAGTTATTTTACTGTGAAGTCTTCTTAGATAAATCACACCTGTGCTAAATCTGCATATGTCCATGGTAACATCTAGGCAGTGGTTGCAGAAACATATCTTCACTGCTGCTTCAGGTACTGAATATGTTTGTTGGTAACCATCATTTGCATTCCATCCTCTTCTTTGCAGTAGGCATTTATTCTTTGGCAAAATGAAACAGTAGTTGAGTTTTGAGCAGCTATTGGCAGGGAAATATCAGTCATTCATAAACTCAGTCATTTACAGTCAGGTTTGTAAGTAATGGTACAAGTAAAATATTTATTTTTGTCTTCTGTACGCCACATTGAATTTGAAATGAAACACACAAGATGTGAGCGCAGTCTAGACCTTTAGCTTTAATTCAAAGTGTTTGATAGTGTGTTAAATATTCAAGATTTACAGCCATTTTCAGACCCACACTACTTTTTTTTCATATATAATGGAACAAACTAACATAATTACAACATAAGGTTTGCCTTCAATACTTAAATAATTTACAGTCAGTGACTGGCCTGACCCCTGGAACCCTGGACATCACCAGTTTCTTCCTGTAAGATGCTTTGCCAATGATTTACTGCTTGTTTGTGGGTCCTTCTGTTTCAGTCTTGTCTTCAGTAAGCAAAACCATGCTGGTGACTGACTTGGCCAGTGAATTATATTGGATTTCTTTGCTTGCACTTTATGTTTTGGGTCATTATAACCATCTGCAATATGAAGTGGTGTCCTACCTATTTTGCCGCATTTGGTGAAATCTGAGCAGAGTATAGCCCTTACACTTCAGAATTCAGACATTGTGCAGAAATGTCCGGGTGACAGTCTCTGCAACTCTGCCCACGTTCTCATAAGGTAAGAAACTCTGATTGATTTTAGTACAGGTACCATTGTGGAGTGTGCATTAGGAATGACATGATACAATGGCAACATTACCCAGAGTTTCCATTATGGACTTGCAGGATAAAGTCTCAAACATTTCAGCTTACACCTAATAGTAGTTAGAGGAGCAAAGAGTGTAGTTGTGACTATACAGAGTTTTTGTTCTCAGAAGGCAATCTGAAATTAGCTGAAGGGCCTTTAAAAATGTTCCAAACTGTTGCATTAGCCACGGCAAATCTGATAGGTTTAATTTGTTTTTCAGCCTAGCATTCACAAATCCTTGGACCTTATGTTGAGAGTTCCAGTGAACAGCTACCCAACAGCTGAAAATTTAACACTCTGAATCACCTTCAGGCCTTTTATCTGTTGATTGGTCACAGAGTATTGGGGAAACAGGCCACACCTGTCCATGCAACTGCTTCTAAGCCCAAATTAAAGCTGAAAATATTGAAAGTATTAACTTTATTGTTTTTTAACTGAACACCATTCTACTCCTCGGTGGTTTAATATCACTCTTGGTAACCCAGAACATCACAGAAGATTTACAGAGCATTGGCAGAATCTTAATGCCCCCATTTGAGCGTTCACTGCATCACTGTTGTAGCACTGCCAACTTTACACGTCTGCCAAGGAAGTTAGTAATTCCAAAGCATTCTTTGCCATGAAGAGATCATTCAAGGCCGTCAGTTATTTTCAATACAGTACAGCTAATCCCTCCTCTAACAACTCTATTCACAAAATAACTGTGTCAAAATCATTTTGAAACAACAATTCAGGTTTCTATGGGACTTAGTTCCAAACTGAAGTCAATGAAGCTGGAAGCGTTTTAAAAACCAAGGGATTTAAGTGTGATGCCAGGGTTTAGGTGATGGGTAGATGAGGTGGTGGCTGCTATTGATCGCATTGTGTTCAGAGACAATAATCACAGAGGCTGATGTGAGGCACCCAGTGGATCTACCTTGAAGAAATTGATTACTTTGAGCTGCTAGCCATTGGTATTCTTGTGCTTGTATACATTGGCAGACAAAGAGAACAGGGCATTCTGTCTTTGAGGATCAGCAACAAGAGGCGCAGAATTGGTGGTGGAAGTAGAGAGGTTTGGGGTGTGTAATGGAAAAGTGAGTCAAGGGGGCAAGAAAAATGGCAAAAGAAAAATATAGCAAAAAGAGTGTTGGAGGAGGCGACAAAAGAAGGGAATAAGCCCAACAGTGCTGTCATCTTAACCTACGACTTCTGACAGCAATCCTCAAAAGACAAAGTGTTGCAAGTGTGGGTTTATTCTGCTATGCACTCTGAATATTCATTCAAAACTTCCATACCTTAAAATCTGTCAGTTCATTTGTTGGAAAGCTCGCTTGACACGTCCTTTTGGGATTCTAGTATACTGAGCCAAGAAATATTTAAGAAATATC
Organism: Helostoma temminkii; assembly: GCA_900302695.1. Lineage (NCBI taxonomy): Eukaryota > Metazoa > Chordata > Actinopteri > Anabantiformes > Helostomatidae > Helostoma > Helostoma temminkii. Next base: position 15,429 of record OMLM01009324.1, read on the forward strand.
TTATAGTTTTTAATTTATATGAATTAAACGTAATTAAGCAGTATCACATGAGAAAAAGTTCGGTTGTACTGAATATCAGCATGACTGCAATGACCACACCATATGCGCATTAGATTATCTGGATTTAGTGCTGCAGAGTGTTTCAGATGCACTGGTCTTCAGGTGTAATCCATAGAGTGTTGTTTTCTTTTTCTGCCATTCTCATCTTTTTAACAACGCATTATTAGATGTAAATGCTGGATCCCATGCTAATGTTAAATGTTAAATACCTAGCTCAACACAGATCTATGGTCCGTCTTTGTTAATAAAAAATGTCAGTGGAAATGTTGTCCGTCTCTGTCTAAAGCCACTATGGTCCCTGTACTACTCATGGAATGCTTCTTGTCCAGTCAGATTGGTTGTAGTGTCAAGTTGTTTCAAGACAGAAGCACAACTCTGATATCTTATCATCTCATAAATATTATGTTGGCTAACCTCCACTTTACCAGGCAGGAAGCAACATTAGCAGCTCATTGCAGTTATGTACCAATGAATGCAAGCCCAACATTTACATTTAATTTATTGCTATCACTGTGGTTATTAATAATGATAATTAGAAACTCCAATCTCTTCACCAGCAAGCTACTCACTTTAGCCCAGTCTGGGCTGTTTACTTCAACCAACTCTATTTCATAATTGGGCGCGTTTGCTTGTGTCTTTTTTTTTAAGAAATGAAAGGCCACAAAAAAATATTATAGCACAGTAGAGCTGCAGAGGTGGGCAGAACAGCAATTCAGTTCCATTAATATTAAGGACACTTGCTATGGCTGATTACATTCTCACTGTTTTAGTGTTAGCTTTCGGTCTTAAAGTCTAAAACTGTACATATAATGAAGAGGCAGCAGAAGAAACTGTATGATATTTTACATTGTCTGTATTAGTGACCTCTCTCTTTTATTCTAAAAGTGGCACCGCTTTAAAAAAAAAATGCAGTAGTGCTTTTGTGAATTGATATCATATGATGACATATGCTATAGTCACAGAAACAGAAAAGCACCGCTGTTTCTCCCCACCTTGAAGTTGTTATTGCAGAATGCAGCCTCAAGGCAAGGCTCTGGTGACGAGAGACCAAGCTGCATGACTCATTTGTTTATAAAAAGATGGCGGCTGTCTGCCACAGATCTGTCAGAGCTCATGATCAAAGACGAAGCAAGCTAATGTTGAGGAAGGAGAACTTTTCATATTCTGGCACAGCCATCGGCGGCAAAGCTGCTGTTTATTTCCAACGAGCACACAATGACGAGGCTGTGACAAAAAGCTAGTTTGCAGATGACTAAAGAAGCATTAGTGTACCACTTAAAGATGTGTCGGTGGGTACTGTATTCCTTTTTTCCCCTCAGGCTTAATTTTCTGCCAGTTTGTATGCTGTCAAGTGTCTGTTTTAGCTAAGAAAAGTTCATTTATTTGTTTGTGTTCAGTGCTAAACAGGATGCAGTTTTCCTGTTTCATTTGTCTGGTTTAATGACAAGATTTTTCAAGTAAGCCATGATTGCTTCTCATAACACAGTCAGCAGTCTACGCTGTAGATTTTTTCTTCCATTTCTGGTTAAATAATTTTACTAATGGGATTGTTTGTGATATAGAAGATCACAGCTTGTCTCCATTACTTTGAAAGCCATGTCTCATCTATTTATAATCTTTATCCAACTTTTCAGACTTTATTCAACTCTTTTCCTCATTTTTGGAACTTTTTTGTTCCAGCTGGCTGTTGTCTCTCCTTCATGAATCAAATTCATGTCTTGGGATTTAACCCTCCGCCTGGGGGTCTGCTTATCTTTCTTTATTTGAATGAAATTGCCTTTCAAAAGCTGACCTACTGCTGATGGCCCAACTGTGCAAGACTTAATTTAGCTTTTCATAACATTTTTTGGTTAAAAGTGGTGATCACAGAATAATGACACCTTGGATTTTCTTGCATTTTACAAGATTATTTTGCATCTGTTACTTTGAGGACATGCTTGTTATGTGAGCCTGAATGAAAAAGAGTGGAAAGAAACATCAGTTTCAAAAACAAACTGAACTGGTCGTGTCACTTATGAAGCGTCATCTACAGTATATAAAAATACATTGTCATAATGTCACAGTAATGATGCTGCAGACTTTGCATCTGAATAACGACACAAAAGGGACCCTTTGGCATCACTTTTTTGATTTGTCACTTCTTGACACCATGGGAATGATGTCAGCCGCCTTTCAAATCTCCCATCAAAACGATTATTTACAGGGTGGAAACATCAAGGTTTGATTTATTTCATGCACAAACACAACTGTATTAGGGTTAGGTTTAGTTAAAATATTGCATTAGTACTTTCCGGAACAGTTTTCTTACAATTTAGTTTTATTGTAAGACAGGGATGTGCCCTGTCTTACAATGAAGCTTTCCACTTGGATGTACTCAACTTTCCAGTAATAAATTGAAGTCTGTTAATTAATTTTCCAAAAGTTTCGCCAGTTTGCCAGTTTGCATTAAAATGAAGAAAATGTATAAAACAGTAATAGGTTATAGGTTG
>OMLM01009324.1:25807-37257 GCA_900302695.1 Helostoma temminkii
TCTCACAAGCTGACAGCATCTGACATATTGCACACAAAAAAAAATTATATTACTGATCGAAATATATTATGTATACACTTAAACAGAAAAATATAATTTATTTAGTTGTTTCTGCCCATTAAAGCAGTTAGTTTTTCTTTCTTTCTTTCTTTTAAATTTTGTTTTCAAATAGTAGATTAGTTATCACTATTCCTAGAAAAGAGGTTGATGAGAGCAAAAGAAACGCAGCAAAATCTAAATGACTATCTTTAGGTGCCTAAAAATCTGCCTAGAGCTGAAGAAGCTGCAGATTTGGGTAATAATTCTCTTTGTCTCAAAAAAGCAACTCTGAAATTACAAATAAAGAATTCATCCATTATAGATAAAAGAAAAGTAGTATTACCTTTATGAGCTCAATCAACTGTGTGAGGATATTGTTCCAATTTGATCGGACATTCAAATCAAGTGATTAATTATTCCTATTGTCTATGATTAGAAGAAACAGAAAACATAACAATTTTGGGTTAAGATCTTCATTCTTACAGGTGCATATTGTCTGTAGAGTAGACAAATCAAGCAGCGAGTTGTAGCTACTTCATCTTCATTACATATTTATGAGCCTCATCAAAGCTTTAAGCCTTCTGGACCCTGGAGAGTCACAGGTGAGGATATAGGGATAAAGATAACTGATGTCTTCATCCATGATTGTGCTATTGAAGTATAGGTTGAAACAACTGAAGTAAAACGCAGGTCAGAGTTGATGCTTCATATGTATACCTATATTTTAACTGAAACCATACCTTTGGACATTATGCTCATGTGAAGTGAAACCACTAAACTCTAATAATAACCTCTTTAGCTGATATTAACTTAACTGTATTATATACTGGGTGCAATTACTAGACACATAAAAATGCAGAGCAATACTGAAATGTAATAAATACAATTTTAGAAATTACCAATTAAATTACCAAAGAAATTATTACATAACATTTAGATTTTCTGGATTTATTGGAAAGACTTATTCATCGAAAATGTGTACAGAAAAGTGACCTCTTATTTTAGCCATGAGACAAGCAGCATATTCTGGTTACTGTGTGTACTATATGATACAAGATAAACAGGATCCCTTTGAAAGTTTTTCTTTCATTCTATACTATGTGATATGTGCAGTTAAGGCCATTCAGTCTTATTATCTTCTATTAGTGATATTTAGATTATTTATTTAAAGTGAACGTATTTAAATGAACAAAGGGGCCAAAACATTAGAAACAGACTGTTAAACTGTCAGACAGGTAATAATTCTACAGTATGTCTACTCATACTGGTATCGATTGTATTATTATCGAACTGGAGTACGTTATATTAAGAGGTGTAGCCCAGTCTAACATTTCATTTATAGACATGAATATATAAGTAGTCAATGTGAGTAAATATTCTCTAAAACCATCTTTAAAAGAATTATTTTAAAATCTGTTGATTTTATGTTACATTCAGTTCACAGTGACTGTTAAAAGACTGAAAATGTAGCTGTTCAAATGCATATCTACTCCAAAGAGCTTCGAGTCGTCCATTTTGACATGTCTGTGTTTCTATTGGTTGTTGTCACCTGTCAGCCCAATTAGAAAGGTGGGATTTAATGACGACACAGCAGCGTGAACGTTTGAACCAGAGAGACCGTCGAGATGCAGACCAGTTATGGGAAAGTTGTGGAAACTTCTGGGCAGTAATTATGCCCATTTCGGTGGTAAATGTACACTTTACCAGCTTGTAACCGACATAGTGTGACCTTCAGAAGGTAAATGTCCGTGTGTGTAGTTTTATAATTTTTTTTTTGCAAAATACAGTGTTAAAATGTAATGCTAATCGCGGTTAGCATATTAGTGCGGCAGCAATGTTAGCACATTATTAGCTGTGCTAGCAGTACATGTTAAGTGTAGTTGTGTGGATGTAAGCTAATGCCAAGCTAATATTAACTCGGAGTGAGCTTGTTGGAAGCTGGAAATTAGCAAAGTGGCTGAGAAACATGTATTCATTACGTATGCTCATTGGTGGAGGAAAGGACCAGAAGATGCTCCAAGGATTTTTTTTTCGGCTGAGAGAGCAGATGTACCCGCGCAGTTATCATCTCACATGCTTGTTGCATCTTCCTTCATCATTCTTCATTCAGTATCATCATCTCATGTGAGTACTGACAAACACATGCACGTGTTTTTTGTTTTGTTGCTAACTTGGAGAGTGAAGCGCCCACTAAGTTTTAGGCCACCCCGCTCACAATCATCGACCCAGGTCATTTTATTTTTGTGCAGACTGAGTATAAGTGTAGGCCCCTTTATCAAACTTTGACAGCTGAGCACAGAAGTATAGAATTATAAGTGCTGAGTACTGAGAAATACTGAAATTGAAAAGGATCTTGAAAAAGAGGTGTAAATTTAAATAAAAAAGTAAATAGGTTTGTATTTCATATATATTTTGTTAATTTTCATTTTAAAAACTGATTTAATCTTTGCTTATTCATATTTTTAAACTAAATTTATAATATGGATTTAAAGTATTGTGTGTTTACAGTTCATTAAGGTTTAATGGGAGTATTTGAAACAACAAAAGACACTTAAAACCTACAACAATTCATAAAGACATTCTTATTACGATCTAAACTGTGTGCATTCTCACTAAGTTGAGGCAAAATCAATAAATTCTTAGTTCATGTTTTAGTTAAAGGCATAAACACCCCTTAAATAAGTTATTTTATGAAAAAACAGTTTATCACGGCAGCCAAAAAATAAAGTACCAATGGCCCCGCCCATAGTAATACAAAACCCTATCATCAGTATCTATTTTTCTAGCTACACGGTTGGGTGTTTTGGACCCCTCACTGATATAAATATGGAGGCCAAAACAGTATAACCACCTCTTAATATAATGCAGTCCATCACCCACTATGACCTTAATAATAAACATATAGAATTATATATAGATGGAATTTTGTCCTTTTGACAGACTGAACTTCAATTCAAGTGTATTTATATAGTGCCAAATTACAACAAAAGTCATCTAAAGACACCTTACAATGTAAGGTTTAAGACTGTACAATAGAACTAAATAATAAGGAAAACCCGGGGCACAACTACGGGAGAGAGAAGACACTAAGTTATGACGGTATGACGGTGTATGAGCAGATGGAGAAAGAAGGTGGAGCTCAGTGTGTCGAGAGAGGTCCCCCAGCAGTCTAAATCTATAGCAGCATGACATCTCTTGCATAAGATGCTGAATTAGATGCTTCTAATTATAAGCTTTATCAAAACTGAAAGTTTTAAGCCTAGTCTTAAAAGTAGAGCTTCCCGAACCTGAATTGGGAGCTGGTTCCACAACAGAGGACCTTGATAGCTAAAGGCTCTGCCTCCCACTCTACATTTGGAAACTCTGGGAACAGAAGTAGACCTGCACTCTGAAAGCCAAGTGATCTGCTGGGATGATATGGTACTATGAGGTCTTTAAGATATGATGGGCTTGATCATTAATTGCTTTATATGTGAGGAGAAGGATCTTCTATTATGGATTTTACAGGGAGCCAATGGAGGGAAGCTAATGTAGGAGAAATATGATCTCTCTTACTAATTCCTGTCAGAACTCTGGCTGCAGCATTTTGGATCAGCTGGAGGCTTTTTTAATGAGATACTGGGACATCCTATTAGAAGGGAATCTCGGTAGTCCAGTCTAGAAGTAACAAATGCATAGACTAGTTTTTCAGTGTCACTTTGAGAAAGGATGCTTCTAATTTTAGAGATATTCCTCAGGTGAAAAAAGACTTGTTTTGTTTTATATATGAGATAAAGGAGATCTCCTGGTCAAAGATAACTCCAAGATTCCTCACAGTAGTGCTAGACGCCAGTGCTGTGTTATTTAAAGTAACTATATGATAAGATATGTACAAATTCAAAACGCTGCAAATACACTATCCTTAAACAAAAGTGTTCCGTGATGCTAGAAGCAGCAATGAGCTCGTGTGGACCAGTGGCTACACAGACAGAATGCACATGAGGAAAATTTGACACTGTGAGTTAAATAAATGTTGCAGGAAGAGACCTATCCTGATGGGAGAAAGTCATATGTACATTTTAAGTTTTAACAATGAAGAAGAATGAAGCAATAAAGCAAGTTTGCTAAAGCTGTAAGTGCTAATGACATAATTTAACATCTCCAAGGTTGCTGTTCATTTCTGATTCATTCAAGTCAAAATCCCAAGGCTTGCAAATATATGGCAATTTGCTACATGTGGAAATAGTGGAAACTGATTGGTGCATTTGATCCGCGCTGTAAGTTTTATTGTTTTTAATTTGCAATGGGGCTATATGTTGTGCTTTTATGTACCAGTCGACATGAGAGAGTTGTATTGTACATGGAAAAAGTCAATTAAAGTGCTACAGTCATTGACCTAAAGTGTACATCAGAACAACGAGCAGTCAGTTCAACACATTCACACACACACTCACAACTTCACAACGATTCAGTGTGACCACAGAAAGATGCCAGTATTTCCGATGAGTCCCTGTAGCCCATCTGGGACGCTACACAATTATTGACATCAAAATTAAACTTTTAACTTAAAAATTTATTTGTTACATTTATATTGTTTATTTTTAAGTTAATCTTTATTTCCTTAATAGGAAGAGGAAAAAAAATATATCCTTATTCATTTAATGTAGAATATATATTTTCTTTTAGCAGGATTTGGGTAGCAAATGTGAAATAAAATATTTCTGTTGGTGCATTTCTAGTGATAGAAGCCTGTATCTTCTATACAGAGCTGTGGAGTGTAGGATATCTTCTTTCACCTTTGAGAATAACCATGAATGTATTAATGGTCGTTGGTTTTTCCTGGTCTGTGCAGCCACTGGTCCACACAAGCTCATTACTGCCCCTAGTGTCCTGGAGCACTTCTATTTTAGGATAGTGAATTTGCAGTGTTTTGAATTTGTACATGCTTTTGTGTTTGCTGCGTTTTACAATTTGCAGCAGATTTCTCTTTTGTTTATGCTTTGACTTTTGTTTGTGCCTTTCCTCAAAAACAGAGAAATCATAACCTTGTAAAAGTAGAATTCGTGGCAGAGCTGCTGTGTTGGATTCCATTAGATTGTACAGGTGGTCATCATGTTATGCCTGATCGGTCTATATGATCATGTATATCAGGAAGAACCAAGAGAAGAGACATTATTGTGAGGTAATGTAAATGAAACATGCCAAGTGTGTTCACCAATGAAACAAATTGTCAGATTTTTAACATGATCATACATTTTGTGTATGAACTTCTAGTCTGCAAACTACAAGAGCAGAATTTCTTTCTTCTGATCAATGGAGCAGAACTGTAAAGTATCAGAAAACACGCATGTGAAGCAGTTTATTACCACACTTCACTACATCTTCATAACTGATGTTTATGTCTGTTTCAGAATGCAGCTTTTAAATATAAGATACCCCCATAAAATAACCATAAGTCTGCTGTGATTATTGTCATTCATATTGGACAGTTGGAGACACCTGGACCCAGATACATAAAAGTCTGTGTAGTTTCACAAATATGATAAATAATATACAGTATGTTCTGTTTTTATAAATCTCATCATTGTGGAAATGAAGGCACATAACCAAGCTCCATTTCCTCTCTCACCCTTCCATGAAAGGAAGTAGAAACTCCCTTAAACAATAGTTTGCATATCTGTATTTGATCGTTCTCCCCTGCTTACTAGACCCTTTTAACAGTTTGTTTTAATGAAAAGCTGGCCACTTTACAGACGCATTGTTGAGGTTTTATCACACGACCATTACCACTGATTTACTGCAAACCACCATCTGTTTGACAATCATCATGCAACATCTGAAAGAGGACTGATTGATTATTGGCTTATAGAGGATATACTATAGTGTAGTATTTTGTAATTTTATCCTGAATGTGGAAATAACAGCTGAACAATTAAGCCATCAAAATGTAGATTTTAAATAATAGGACAATCCGGAATATCGGTAAATCACCCAGATGTTTTATTGATCGTCTCATCTTTTAGTTATTCTGCTTCTAGCATACAGATAGTCTGAAGTATGCATGAGGTACAAGTTTTTTTGCACTTTCTGTGTTTATTCTATCACTGTTATATGTGAGGGAACAGGTGTACGCATGTTTTTTTTTTTTCTTTATATATGCATCATTTATACATTTTGCCCTTGATATTTCTGAATAGACTAGCGGCCAAGGTTCATCTGGCAGAGCTATTTTCAAGCTGTGTTTAAAACATCTTCCCTCTCTCACACCCTCCGTAACGCACACTGAGGCACCAGAGGACATCACACATTGTCTTTGACTTTGCTATTTCTTACTGCCAGTGGTGGGAGGGAGAGAGGGGTGACAGGTTCTCTGACCAACCAAGCTTTGCAGACCGTAATTGGAGTTCAGGAGCTATGGAGGCTGCTGGGTATAATTGGACAGCAGCCAGGAACTTGTGTGGATGGTTGTCTAAGCCTTGCTCCTCTTTTCACTGGCCATCTCAATTACTCTCCTGGTCCAAAGCTTCTCACCACTGGGCTACTGACAGTGCAACTTGAATTTCTCTCTGAAGTGCGTGTGTGTGGTAGTCATAATAGTGAGGAGAGGTTTAATGAGACACAGACATCAATAGGACCATGAACGTATCAATAGAAGGGCTAGTTTGTGTGAATCATATGAGAGTGGATGGATATGTTCAGTCTTGGGTACAGAATATTGCCAGATTTATGAGAGCAAACAGAATTACAGCACTCAAGTTTCCCAGAGCAGCACTCCAGGAAGACACAAGCAGAGAAAATAGTGTGAGTGATAGCGACAAAGGCAAAACAATGTACAAACACACCTAAGCACACACACTCATCTTTTTACACTTGAGGAAATTTACTAACATAATGTAACTCCTAGTCATTTCTCTATCCTTACTCATTGCAACTATATGTCTCTAACTTGACCTAAACCTAATTATATCCTAAAACACTCAAACCCCCATTTGAAGCTACACTATTAGACCTCACAATGATTGTATTGAGGAATTTGTCCACACAACTGTGCACACACACAGACACACACACATTCAGGAGAATGACAGTAGTTTGCTGGTCTTGTCTCTTTCTTTTCTGCTGCCTGCAGACCTTCCTATCATGCTGAAGTCCCCCTCAGCTGTACTCACAACAACCATCACCACCCACAAACTGAACGTAATTAAAGCTATTTACATTTACAATGGCCCGGTACTGACAGAGGGTGAATGAGGAGCATTGTGCAGCTGCAACTGTCAACTATAATAAATTACTAAGCAATTTACTTGTGACAGTTCAGTATTGTGATTGCAAAAACCACTGCAGTTTTTGACATGATGATGCATTTTTTGTTAAATGATGATATGAACTTGATGATGATGAAGGCCTGCTGTAGACTAAAACTGTGGCAGTCCTTCAGCATTGTGTCTTTATAGGAAAGAAGTGAAAGTTTGACTGGCCATTCAGTTCTTTTCTTGGTGTGAAAACCTGAGAAGTTGACCTTTACAAGGTCTTGGACTGTTCTGTGTCAGGTGCACAATTTCACACACGAACAGTCTGATAGCATGACAATCCAGGGATGTGTCTTTGTTGACTTCTTGAGGTCAACTGTGAAAATATTGCTTTTTGACAGCATATGAGCTTTTCTCCCATACTGGCCAGATCATTTCTTGCTAAAGAAATGCTGTATTTGCTCATAAATATCATTGTACTGATTTGTTTTTCCAGCTTTAACCTGCCCTTCATTTAAATTTTGTTATAGAGTCTCCATAAATGAGGCGGTATAGTGACCTGCACACAGCCTGATAGGCAAGCATTCTCTGGTTCTGGTGAAACTAAATAGCTAAGGGTGTTATGATATATGCCACTGAAAGTGACGATGCAAACAAAATTTGGCTCTTCTCTCTGAATTATGGTGAACTTTTAGAAAGGAACATTTACAGAAATGTTATTAAAGAAATCCAGCTAATTAAAAAGGCTTGATTCAGCATCAAGAGCAGGTTAGCAGGGACCTTGGACCTGTTCCGGTGCCAGTGCAGAGTTATGTTCGGTTGAACTCGGTTTGAAAATTCACATGACGTCATACATATTATGATTAATAATTAAGAATGATGAAACTGAAATGTAACATTACTTGGTGTTTGTGTGTGTTTCTTTTCCAACTTTTCTAAGTAGCTTATAGTTCCAGAAGTTACCAGCTACAGAGATCTAATTATTTATAAAATCAATGAGTCTCACTAACATAATGTGACTGTGTTTATGCTTTATGTGTATTTTTAGCAGTAAATAAAAATATAGCAACTTGTATGTAGGTTGTGCTGACAGTAGCAGGCATAAAGAGACAAAGGCATAATAATAATTATTGCTGATTTTTGTCATGTTGACAATGTATGACAGCATGATGATGCAGTGGAATGCTAAGCTGAGTGTATGAATATATTGCTCCAGAGTATGTTTTATTTTATGGAAACATTTAATTGAGAAACCTGCTTGTCTCACCCTCAAAACTTCTGTCGTTAAGATACTGTTTAGTAATGCATAGCAAGCGAAGAATGAATGGATTTTCTGGGAGTAAGAGCTCATGACAGCTAATTAGTGAGCCAGATGACAACTGCATGTCTGTGAAAAGGAAAAGAAAAGGGACCCTTTTTAAAAGGTTTAAGCACCACACACTGATGTGTTTGAGATGCAGTAAAAAATCAATTTCTAAGTATTTTTAAAATTTGAATTAATTTATTAGAACAAAAGATGCATTTTCCTTTTGATTTATTGACCCAAATACCTAAGAACCAAAAGGGCTTTGCTTGTTGGGAGCTAAACTGACACAAGGGGAATTTCTTAATTTAATCTCCTAGGTTGGTTCTCAGTTGGCGATTCTCAGAGAGCAGAAAGGGTTATTTATCTTCTTCACCAAAGCCTCTATCCCCTTACTTTCACACATAAGCATTGGAGGTAAAAGCTGATCTTTTTGCAGCCACCTTTGCTTCTATTAGGAGATCAGAGAGTGTACAAACAGTGATCTGATGGTAGCCATAATCAATCCCTTAAGCACAGAGACTACTGTGCTTCAGGTGGAGAAGGTGGTATTCACCTCCCAGGTACTCTATATGCCTTTAACCCTTTAGGGTGAAAGGCTTCTTGGGCAGGGAGGGAGATTTTAATCTCATGTTCTTATTAAGTCAATAGCAAGCATGACACTAACTCATAATAAATAACTACCAAACCCAAACACAGACATTTTTTCATGCTAAAAAGCTGTAGTCTGTGTTCACTGCATTCAATACTGGAGGTTGTGCTGCAGAATCTGTTGAAGGTCAATTGAAAACAATAAAGTTGAAGTAAATTTCTCTGTATTATTCAGTGAATATGAATTAAATAAATCATTGATGTTTTTACATGCACAATGGACTTGTTAACTGAAAGCAAACTCATTGTTTCACTGCTGCAAGCCACAGAATCTGATGGTTCACAGAATAAGTATGTAAAACAAGCTGAGCGAGGCTGAAGCTCCTCAAGTTATCAACAATGTCTTACTTCAGCATGGATAATATCTATTTAAACAATGGACTTGTCATTTCCTGTTCTACAAATATAAAATTTCACACAGTCCTTTGTGAACCTTTGCTAATTTATTCTGTGCACTCATAACCACCAAGTTTGTTTTCACATTTTACATCTTTACCATTCTACTTTGTCAATGTCTATAGTACAGAGAGAGGCCAAAGAGAAAACCTGAAATTTTTTATAATGGATATGTTCTGTTGGCAAGTTTAATGGATTCAGGTATTTTTACTAACTTGGTACCAAATTGAAAAAGGAAGAGGTTTTTGGACCCCTCCTGTATTGTTTGAGGGAGGAAAAAGTATATGGTTACAGTATAGTATATTCTTTAAATGGGAGATGTTTGGAACTGTATGCGGTCAAAATGCCTAAACTGACTTATGTATGTTGCCATTATTCCCATATCACTATAAACAGCCTTGATGTGCTGAGAGGATGTTTTTTCTGTTTCAGTCACCGTCATTCTTTATTCATTTTCATGGTGCTGTAAACCAGGATTTAAAAATGTATGAAACGGCTCAAAATCAGCAGAAAAGATTTTGCATACAGTAAATCTGACTGCTTTCTGTTGTGAATTTTGCATTAAAATGAAATCTGTGAGATTATATGTTTGACATAGCGAATGAAGCACGCAATATGCTGGTTTAATGCAGATGGCATGGATGATAAGTGGTGACTGAAAATAAAATCTTATGAGTTCTTTTCAAGTGTTTTGCATGTACAGTTTATTGTTTACCATTTTTATTTAGTGTGTTGGCATAGTCCAATTTTTTATTTTGCACTAAAAACACTCAATGAAACCAAATCTAAGGTCAGAGTATCAAATCCATCCTCATGGCAACCCACAGTTGTCCATTTGTCTAAAATAACATCACATTGGAGGATTAACTTCTCTAGGGATCTATCCATACTTCCATGGCAATACTGCCAATAGCTGTTCTTTATGCAGTGTTGAGATGGCTGGTGAAATGCACTTAAACCTGCTCATGGCAAAGCCAAGGAAGAAACGGAAGAGCCTTTAAGGGTTTTAGGAACCCCCCAAAGACTAGAGCAGACTTTGATTTCAGCCCTTCACCTTTTCCTCTCTCTATTTATGCATTGTCTTCACCCTGTGCTCCTGTTCCTGTGGTTTGCTTACTCATTTCTAGTCCCTTGTTTCAGAGGTTCAAATGAGAACTTTGCATAGTTCCCTCTGAGACCCTACCTTACAGATTTTGCAAAACCACACGCATGCTTATTAGTTTCTCCCTTTTTTCCTTTCTTTCTCCTATTTGTCTTTTTTATCTTTGTCCAGTGATGTAAATGACTTTGCCCCCCTTTCTCTTACTAGCTTCAGACTAGAAGAATCTGGTCCTTTAAGTGTGAGTGATGAGCATTGTAGCCCCATCACTATACTGTAGCACGATCACACCTCTGCTACTGTTAAAGTAATTAATAAGGTTTTAATTAATGTAAATGGTGATCTGATTAATGGTGCTAAGGGGGGAAGCCTCGCCAGCTCTCCATAAGCACAAAGCAAAGATGGTACACAGCTCATTACTGTGTTATTGAACAAATGCAGGGCTTATAGCTTGGAGCTTAATTCCTCCAGAACCTCTGATTTATTGTTGCTTTTATTTAATTTGCATTTTTCATATTTTACTATATCACATACTTTGACTGTCCAGTTAGCTGTTCGTTTGCATTTTCTAAAGGTTTGCTTGCCAATACAATAATAGAAAGTGCCTCTTTTCCAGAAAAACAAATGGCTTACTCTTACCCTCAGTAGAAGTTAGTGATTTAATGTAGCTATAAAAACAAATACATGTAGCAGACTCAACAACTTCAACTCTTAATGACATTGACTTCAAATT
>OMLM01009325.1:0-17828 GCA_900302695.1 Helostoma temminkii
GTGTCTCCCAAGGTGACCCTTTTGCCACCTGATGTGGCTTTTCCTTTTCAAATAGTTTTTCTTTCAGAAAACTATTTCAGATAACTTTTAGCTCAGTTTAGGTGGAAAAGAAAAACTGCAGGTCAAGAACGTCCTTGTGTCTTCGGAAGGCGTGTGTTAATCAAGCAGACATCTCTAATTTAACGGATATAATCACATCATTCCATCTTTTCGTGTATTTTGATTGCTGATTGCTCTGCCCACTGCAGCACGATGTTACACTCAGTGGGCTAAATCAATCTCTCTCTCTCCCTTCAGTGACAATCCACATTCCAGACTTTTGTACAGACTTGATTAGGACTAATGTACGATATCACAAAATTTTGAACACTAATACTCAGATGTTACTTTTCTGATGACACTCATATTTAGCATGGGTAAAACTAATTAGGAAATAGCTTGAAATTAGACCTTGAGTCAAGATTATTTCCACAATTTATAATAACCTTGGTGTGTATGCGTGTGTGCATAACTATCATAACTATTATTTTTTTCTCCTGCTTTTTATGCGCATGAATGTGTGTGTCTGCCCGGACAAACCAATAAACTTAGCAAATAAAAGCAGGGCAGCGTGATGTGTCACTACTGCTCGAGGGTTTGTTTCCTTATTGTTCGACTTACCAGCTCTGCAATGCACCAACCTTTGTGTGTGTGTTGGTGTTTCAGGGGTAATGCTAGGTAGGTTTTGAAATATTTGCTGTGTATGAAGTTATTTTAATTATTCAAACAAGGGAAATATGGTGGGTGAAGTATACGTTTCGTTGCACAACTGTTTCAGTATCATTTTTCATTAACCAAACTACTGTTTGTATACATTATTTAGGGTTGAATGATACTTCTAAAGGCTTTTGTCTACTTTATTTGGTAAACCTTTAAAACAAGAAGCCAGTCTATCATATTATCAATGATTAATCATACTTTTGATTGAATATGATTAAATCATAATTAACTATGTAACATGAGGAGGATGAAATCTAAACTCAACTGTGGTACAATTCCTAAAATTAGCTCACTTCCTTGTCTCCTCATCTTGTTGTGCTGCACCTCATTTTCTGTCACTGTTGCCTGCTGGGCTTCAGTTTGTAAGTTAAGTTGGCTGGTTGGTACGGATCCAACAGGAGAACAATCACTAGCCTAACAACTTGGAATTATCCTCTCCCTCTCACTCTGTCGTGTTCTCTCATGCAGCTGCTCGAAAGGTGAATTGGTATGGATCCAGACGGAGCAGCGAGAAAGAGAATACATGCTCCAGCAACTTTATCTTATTCTCTGTGCTATCAGCATCATGACCAGCCTAAACCATTCGATAACACAACCACAAAAATAAAGCATTTACACAAACACACGCAGGGGTCTAAAGGTTTAAATCCTTCAGGCTTCCATTGATAAAAAAAACCCCAGAGAAGATTAATTACCATTAACAACCATCCACTCAACAAATGCTGTCACTCTTCCTTTGTGCCACAGAGCCACAAAATCTAAACTTTGACTACGAAAAACAGTACATTAGTGCCAGTAATCGACAAGTTATTCAATGATGCAGGCCAAATTTGCAGAGCCACACAGATTACTTTTAACAACTCAAAGCTCTACAGTGATGAATGAACGTTGTGAAGGTATTAAAAGCCCCACGTTTCTTTTCCTGAGCAACATTTATTCTCTGTGCAGTTTATGAGTATAATTTTCCTTCTCTGTTTTATCACTTTGCAAACAAATGAGTTCAGCAAATAAACACCAACTATTATCTGGGAGCTAGAACAACATTAAGTCTAGGCAGGCAACCATATTGTGCACAAATAACAACTCAAAGTGACAAGAGTGAGCCGACTGTTCTCTATATGGGAAGACCCAAGGGAGGGACCCATATCTTCAATTTCTAAATTTGCTGGCGGGAGTGAACAGAGGATTCAAAAAAATCCAACCATTGCATACAGATAATATTCCTTCTGAATATACAGTCACTACTTTTCCACTAGTATGAACCAATGTCCATATATTAAAAACTATGAATTTTTCAGTTTGACACGAGTAAAAGAAATATGATGGTTCAGTTCTTTTTCAGTTCCTTCTCTCTGCGCTAATGCATTCCCTCCAACTCATTAATTCCTTAAGCATAGATGAGAGTTCAAAGTCCAGGTTTGCCCATGTTTTCGCAAGTTTGTTGGAAAAGAGGAGTCTGCCACTGTGATGCATTTACAGCATGCGCTGGTGAGAAGCCCCAGCATCTCATACTTTGGTGTTACCTGCCTTCTTTCCTTATTCTTTATTTATTCTTGAGCAGCACTGTGAGAGAAATGTACCATTATTTATTCATTCTGTAGTTATCTTAAGACCAATATGTAAATCAATAAATTAAACATCTAAAGAGATGTGACATTAGTCACAACGCAATGCAGACAGGAAAGCAGCTACATATGCATATGCATATATATGCAAAATACAATTCAGGTCTTTACTGTAGGAGATGATTTTATCTAGAACTTTCTGAAAAAAATCATCTACGAATGTCATGACTCTGAATCTGCAGTGACAGGTACATGTTTAACAATGTCAACACCAAGCTGCCATTTCTACATCACTTTAGATAATCAAGTTCTTTATGCTCTCTTAAAATGTTGTCAGGCAGGACGATTTCTCAGCCCTGTAGGCTGGCAATAGCAAAAGAATGCTCTCCAGCACAAACCAGCTGTTGAAAGTGCAGGTAAAGTCTATGAATTGTATTTAAACACTTAAAAGTAGAGGCAGGCAACTGAAACATTTTGCACATTCCTGCGCAGACACATTCATGCACTTTCAATCTTATGTCTAAAACTAAATCAGACACAAAACGGCTCCCTTTCTGTATCTCTTGCTTTGCTAGTCTCTAATCCATCAGCTATTATGTATTCCACACAGTACCTGACAGAGGAACACAGGAAATGAAAAGACAGACAAAGAAGCAGGTACAAGCATGTCGGAGGGGACGGGGGATTAATACGACAATATTCAAATGAGGTGTCTGATATTGTTTAAGAGGAAATAAGTTAATGTTTTTCACCTACTTAAATTTGTCACAGAGAAAGGGGAGAATCAAAGAAGGAGAATTAAAGGTTCAAAGTGACATAAGACCAAATCCCAATCTTCAGTGAGCAAAGTATAAGCACTCAACATTTTTGGAGAAGCTAAATTCAATTTTGATGGTGAAATATAACACAGCATGTATTTTATGATAAGGATTAGACAAATTAGAAGAGTAGCTGGGCTTAGCATTGTTACCACAGAGCTGAATTAGTCACGTCAGGATGGATAAACACTACAGGATTACAGTACACTTTGAGGAATTTGGAGACTTCAATTTCCTCCTTTTATTTCTGTTGTAGTACTAACCCACAATGTAAAAGAACGCTTGTAAACTAACATAATATTCTCCATTACACAGTAAAAGATTTTTTATATTGTGGTTCTATGCGTCCTCATATGAACCTGCGCAGAATCTACAAATCCTATGGTTGTTCTATGTGTATTTAAAGCACAATAGTTTAACAGTTTAGCTTTTTATCCATGTGCTTTCTGTGCAGTTACTGTTGTCAGCTTCAAAAATCTGGAAAGAAGAAAAAACATAAAGAGTAGGATGATGTAGGATGATGTGTTTTGCAGTCAGATGGATGTTAGGGATCTGGCATGCTGAATTCTGCTTTGTATGATGCTACGCTAGCTGTGTGCTGTGAAAGCCTGCATGGATATTTGTATGCATCCAGTGTTTTTCTGTATATATGTTCCTGACTGTGTCATAAAAGCAACATTTGAATACATTTACATATAAAAGGTTAATTGCAAAATCACATATTTTGCATTTTTATATTAAACACACTTATAACACTTCTATGGTTTGAGGTAACTCAGATGGTTAATGAATAAAATCTATGGACTGAAACCAATATGTTGGAACTGCTGAACATGAACTACTCACCATTGAATCTGACGGCACGAATGTGGCTGAGCAGCTCTTTGCCATCGATGTTGGCCATGCGAGGGCACAGGCCTGGGTATCCATAGCAGAGCTCCCGATGCATGCGGTGCAGAGCGTGGGCCATGGCGTACACTGCATCCATCACGAACTGAACCTTTCCCTCTTGTTCATAACTGGAATCACGACCAACTTTTTCTAAACCTAAGAGAAACAGACAAAGAAGTGGTTGAAGCTTGAAAGTAGAAAAAGGAAGAAGTCATTCCCATTGAAACCATTTTAAATTTGAGTCACAAGATCCATCCAGAATTACAAACACAGCCAGACTGTGTTCCAGCGCTGTGTACCCTCTGTTACACAAAGCAATATAAACAAATCAAGCAATGACGGAAATAGAAGTGTAGTACTGGAGGAAAGGAAATATACAATAGAATAACCAAAGAAAGCAGAGGAACATGGGTAGAGTTTGGTTCAGAGAAGTGAAAAAAGAAAAGTCAACGGGTAAAAAATAAAAAGCTAAATTGGGTTTAAGCAAAGCAAAACATCAAGCGGAAAAAGAGAGGAAAAAAAAGATGAAAACACACAAAGGCACAGAGACAGGTTAACCATCAGACAGGTAGGAGGGTGCTCAGCTTGACAATGACAAATAACTCCTTTCAGTCCATTCTCAACCTGGTAGCAAAGTTACAGACGAAAGAACAACATGTTCTTTCTTTACATCTGCTGAACTACGGATAATGGCATTTCCTTGTACAAGGGAAAGGCAAGAAAGTCTTCAGAGAAGACAAAATATCCTTCCTCCTCCTGTTGAGTGATGGCTGTGTTTAGAAGACTCTTAGTTTCAATGCATCTAACCACACATGACGTATATTTTGTGACTTTATTTAGATGCACTATTGCGTCTCTAGCTTTTTTTTTTTTTTTAACCTTTCTTTCAAAGCAGTGAGACTTATCTAATTACTGCAGTATAAGTGGCAGTGAAAACATAAAATCGATAACGTATTTGCATTTGCACTTAATGTTTGTATGTGTGAATGCACAGTGTACATGAATGCATAATCAGACCATAATACATGCCCTTTCCTGATACACAACAGGAAAGCATTCAGAAGGCTTTATGTAACTGATTAGTATAAAGAGCTAATGAAAGTAAAATTTTCTATTTTGCACCCATAAATCCAAGAAATGGAGCCACATACAATATAAAGGCCCAACATCTTAGATTCAATACCTTTTTTTTGTCCTGCCATTATTTCTTTACCTACCTTCTGTAATAAAACCTATCTCACTGCACTACCCTTATCTATCATGTCTTTTGTTTGTCCTCCTCCCTTCTGCCTCCCTCTTGTTCATCATAACTTCCTCCTCTCCACTTCCCTGTATCCTTCATTTCCCTCTGCCCCCTCATTCCCCTCCCCAATATCTGTCTCTTGACTTTATTCACCCGTTTCTTACAAGTAGGAGTCACCTTCAGGCAACACAAAGTGAATCAAAACCCATCTGGTCTGAGCTGAATCCCCTCAATCAATATGAGCATCCATAAGGAATTAATGGGGCCCTCAGAATGAAATCCAATCCACAGTTATAGAATACACTGCCAGGTGCTTGGTATGCATGCCTGTAGGAGACACACACAGGGGGTTAACACAGCACTTCTTCTGCTGCAGCACCGTGATTCTCTTTCGTGTTTGCACATTGTCCCTCATACTGGTACCCAGACAGCCAAAAATCAAAGTGCACAATCATGAAAATCATTTCATGACTGCACATTAGTTGTGGCTGGTTGTATTGAAGCAACATATGATTTAATGAGCACACATAGAGTGGTGATTCAGTAGGCTAAATGCACACAAGAAAAACTAGTTGCTTAAGGCAACAGACCAAAAATCTATCGAGCTCTTTCCTGCACCGGACATAATTTGTTGCTCAAAGTATTTGGCCAACATGCTGTTTTGTGTATCAGTGCCTTTAAATTGACATTTTATTAGAAAACGAGGTGCACAAATGGCAGTAACCTTTATTTATCCAGAGAAGGCATTCACCTTTTGTCCAACAACCTGTGCAACATTCATAATTACACACATTCACGCCTCAGTAGTCCCAGTAAGAGGAGAAAGCTGCTCTCATTAGCTTCTGAAATTCTGGCCTCAAGCCCAGTGTCCTAACCTCCTAGCCAGATCTATATTTAATTGTCTTTATTTCCTGCCAGTCACCAACTATTGCATTGATTAAAGTAACGATTAATTATTTTACTGTAGTCTCTGCTTTTGAAATGTAGCATAGTCTTCTCTCCAGATAAAGGCCTCAAAGGTCTTTCTGACGTTAAAAAATCTTGTCATGCTCTAACCTTATCTAGGGTCATAGTGATGAGACTAAGATGAGTCATCTAAGTGCAGCACAGTGATATTAGTACTAGAGTGGATAGACTACAGTGTCTGGTGGAAACACAATGCAGTGCAGCAAGATGAAGCTAATGCAACTAACTGACTGGCTAACTGCCGTGATGGATCCAACTGGGAATCTCTTGTCACTGATCTCTAGGCAACCAATGCTCAATACAATTAGTGCAGATTTAAACTTAAACAAGGACACTGACATGTTCCAGCACTTTATTCAATGAAGAGCACCAATTAAAACAGTGCAGATCAACTGCTTAAGCTATAGGCTGAGATAATTTAATTGGACTGGATATACGTTTAAGTATTTACACAAATCTGCCTGTCTTTAAGTCACCTCAGTGACATTCCTGTATTTACTGCAAGCAAGTTAGAAAAAAATGCCTATTTAGGAGTGTAATAATGATCTCTTTTAAAGCAGATGTTTGAGTGATGTCCCGCTCTCCTTCCCCCTCTGGCTTTGGAGCTCAGAAAAACAACCAAACATACTATGTTGAGGTATGCGGTGCTTAATGCATATTCTCCACTGAACAGTTCCGGCAGTTAAATGCAAGCTTAAGAGCACTTCAGTAAATGCACCATGCACCTTCTACTGGAACATTTTAAATTGTTTAACTTTATGTTTTTATTGTTCTGTTTTAAATTTGAAACCCACCTGTTTTTCAGTGTAGTGTTAACGTATTCTGTGAATATCAGAGCATAATGGCAAATATAAATATACATACAACTATATAGAAATAAAGACTATATAACTTGAATGCTCATATTTGCACAAAAGATTGTGTTCAATTAATCAGTCAATCACTTGATGCACAATATAAAATATATAGTGTATTTTCTCTACTTGGACTTAATTTTTTAACATGAACTTCACATGACCTCTGCGAATGAGGCCAGATGGGTTAAAGTCTCAACACATACACACACATGAAATTAGATGAACAAAGTGCATCTATTTATGCACATTTACTGACATGGGTATAATTTATTGCATTGTTAGTATATGACAGCAAAGTATTGCTTGTAGTTAAAGCTGTAATCTCTACAACTACCTAAATGATTATATATCATAATTCAATTACGCAGCAGTAAAAAGATGTAACAGAGCAAAGTGAAACATATGGATTTAAGCAATAGAGAATTCATACCACGTAAACTAGAGAGCAATGTCTATTAATGTCTGAGAACAGAGCATACTGAAATATCTCTATACAGTCTCGCTAATCAACAAAAGGCCCTTGAGCTGACTGCCTAATGCCCAACCATAATCACAGGCCCAATTATGCTAATAGTCTATAAATAAAGCTAAACAAGGCTTTAATTAGTAAATGCTTTCACAGCAACATACCTTTACATAACAAATTAATGTGATACTGCACCCAAAATGAATATATTCAGCATCAAAAACATCCCCCACGAAGACTTGAATGGTGACTGCTTAAAGGTTGTACTTCAATCATTTGTGTAAAACAAACTGTGGTCAACGTGAATTTGGTGCAATATTTTCTATTGAATCTAATGGATTTAGGAAAAAGGAATCAAATCATCCACAAACAGTTCTTGAGTTACTTCAGCGAGAAATATACAGTGCATGGTAAAATAAAGCTAAATGTGCCACATCTGCATACTGTATTTATTACATTAGACAATATATCAACTTGAATTCAGAATAACCTGCATCATAGAGACATGACATCTCACTGACTGTTCTTGGATGGTCGAGCCAGAGTCCAGATTCAAACCTGATAAAACATCTGACACTTCCAAATCACAAGAAACACCAAAAACCCAGGGAGCTTTCCCAAGAAAAAACTCAGAGCTGCAATAGCTGCCATTAAAGACCTGAATGCTTTTAGAAACTCTATGACTTTTGATACATTTGCAAACATTTCTAAAAACTGATGTTATAGTTGTTGAAGGGTGTTGACTGACTGAATTTACCAATTTTAAAACGAAATATAAATGTGGAGAACTCTGAAAGCTTTATAATGCCAATGTTTATGTCTAACTTTAGTTCTGTATAATATCTTTAGTAATATAAAATCTACAGTAATAATTTCATCATATCTATAAAAAAAGATGCATTGATGCTACAGCTGTTCTACTTACATTGTGGACTTCTCTCCAACTTGTCACAGTGCAAATTAAGTGTTTCTTTAAAAACATACTTTTATCAGCAAGAAAATGCTGCGTTTATAAAGGTGACAAGTACAAGTCAATGCACTAAACACACTATAATCAAGGGGAACTCCAAATTTAACTAAAACCATTGAAATATTTTTTTATTGTTTTAAAGAAAATTGAAAAGAATAGTAATGGTGTAATGTGACTCTTATTAGAGGACATCGGTGGAGCAGTGCCAATCGAATTATTTCCAAATCAGGCTCATAAAGCCTAAGACTCAAACTAATGATTGCACTCAAGTCTCTATCTGAACAAGCCACCATCTTTAATCTCATGTATCAGTTAGGCTGTGCAGCCTTGTTTGCATTCAGCATTTGAGCCCATTCCAATTCAGAGAAAAAGTAAAACAAAGTACTGTACTGAACCATAGATCAATGTGTCATGAGATAATGAGAATTTCTCTCTGCTGTTCTTATGAGATGTGAAACGACACGATGCATCATTAATCAGCATATCGCAAGAAAATGCAATCCTGTCTAGAGACAGTTAAATGAGTGGTGCTGCTATGAGTGGTGCAAACTGGGAAAACACTACAGTCTCCGTTTCCAGGGATTGCATCAGGTGTTGTAACCGGAGCACGGTGTGTGAGAGAGAGAGAGAGAGAGAGAGAGAGAGAGAGAGAGAGTGAGTGTGTGTGTGAAGAGTACAATACAATACAGCTTCTACTGGATCTATCTGCTTACTGTCTGCAGCCAGTTAACAGCTCATCATATCAATGAAGCGGCCACAAATCATTTCAATTCACCTCTACACACCATAAGTGCATGTGCAAAATAAAGAGACACATTTAACTGAGCCTTTAATACTTAATGTTGAGCATAATGTTCAGCATTCATCACAGCACAGCCTCACTTGTGTATGTGCGTCTGTGTGACAACAAGAAAAAGCAGATAAAAGGGATAAAGGTTAAGATGGAGGCAAAGACACAGAGATGCTCAGTGAGAAATGTCCAAGTATTAATATTCACCCTGTCTGTCTAACACACATTACACTCTGTTCCATTTTCCAGCCAGCAGCTGCTAAATTAAATTCAGCCTTTCTGCTCACTCTTAATGACATCAGAGACCACATGCAGCTTGGTTGGCTGGCTGTTCGCAAAGAGTGAAGTTGTACTGAAAACTGAAAAGCAACTTGTAAAACTGAGATTCAGACCTACAGATGAAAAGTAACTTTTATTTCTCATTAAAGATCTGCAATCCAAACATTGCATAAAGGAAAATCATCTCCATATCTGCCTGCAGGTCATTTCCATATTTTGTGGTTGATTTTTTTGTTCTTGTTGCAGAGGCACGCAGGCTGGTGCTGTGATCTGTTTCTAGATCTGTTCAAATGTATTACTCATCTTGGTTTAGTTTAATAAAAGCCACAGGCATGGCTGAAAGTTTGTTTAAAATGTGTTTGTGATCAAAGTTTTGTTTGAAATTGATATTATCAGCTGTTTGTAGATCCTGACACCTGCTATTACAAACTAGATGCTAGCAGAAGATGTAAATTTGAAAGTCTTTGAAAGTGTTACGGTGAGGATCCAGTACTTTGGAGTGGTCTTTGAAGATTAAGTATTGGTGGTACTTTTCATCATTACCCTTATTCAAAATAGCATTTGAAATAGACCACTTCAAAAGCCTCTCAAACTGCACGGCACGCCACTTGAATCGTCCGAGCCGGCCACCTCTGTACCATCGCTGACATGGGGTAGTAGTACACAACGGCCTGTAGTGCTTGCTCAAGTGGGATTTTCTATAGAATAAAACAATGGGCACATGAGCATCAGAACTGGACCACGTTGCAATGGAAGAATGACCTGGTCTGATTTACATCACACGGATGGCCAAGTGCATATGTGTGTCGCTTACCTGGGGAACACATGGCACCAGGATGCACTATGAGAATAAGGCAATTCGCCTGAGGCAATGTGATTCTTTGGGTAATGTCTTCCTGCCATCCATGTGGATGTTACTTTGACACGTACCACAAAGCAAAAATGATTTAGGAATGGTTCGAGGAGCACAACACGGAGTTTGAGGTGTCGATTTGGCCTCCAAAATCCCCAGATATCAATCCAATCCAGCATCTGTGAGATTTGCTGAACAAACAAGAAGTTACAGGACTTAAACGATCTGCTGCTAACATCTTGGTGCCAGATACCACAACTTAGTGGAGTCCATGCCCTCATGGGTCAGGGAAGGAGACCAACACAATATTAGGAAGGTGGTCATAATGTTAGTCCTAATCGTTTTATATTGAGAACTGCAAAGGCATTCACAATAACTGTGATATATAAAATAAATTAAAGACTTAATCTAATATAAATAAACAGTCAGAATAACTGGAAAGAATAATAGGATTTTTGCATGGCACTATTTATCTTTTATTTCATGTGAAGGTGTATAATTATGTATAATCATGTGTAATCAATAACTGTCAGTATTACTTATGAGTGTTTTGGATAACACACAAAGAACCTGAAACTCAACCATATATGTCCCTGCACATCCTTTAGGAAACTTTGATTAACTGAGCGAAATTATTTTCTACTATACCACCTATTTTGTATCCATTTGGAAAATGGTTGGTCATAATGTTCTGAATTTGAATGCATATTTAAAACAATCATTGTCGTTTAACCTTCAAACATCTAATCACACTCAAACCCAGAGGCCTCCTATTTCAAGGCAGCCTGAGAGTGCCACTGTAATTTAAATGCCTTGCTCAACGGTCAATAAGCAAAGAAAAATAATAACAGTGTGTTGTCCAAATGTGTATTTTTCCTATAACTTGGAAGCAAAGTTATAATCAAATTTCAAAATGTTAGCTCAAACAAAACTCAAGTCATACCCCATATCTCCAGGCTCATTTGCCAGGAGGCTCAGCAATGAGATTAATGCCAGGGAAGCCACTAACATGTGTGCTTCACTGCCTTACTAGTGTAGCCAATATGTCTAAGACAAACACAAACCAATACGTTAAGGCAGTGAGGTGCAACTAATGCAAGAATGCTGACTGGCTAAGTGCCTTGATGGATGCCTTCATGGACGACTGTGCCAGCCAGGTTTTACACACAGAGTGATTGATGGCACCACGGATGACAGACGGACTAATGATTTGGACAAGCTCCTTAATTAAACATCAATTAGGAAGATGTATTCAATTCCCTCCTTCACCAGTCCCGTCACCAAAAAGTTTTTTTTTCCCCTTTACTTTCCCTTGTTCTTTTTTCTCAGGCAGGATCATATATATACACCATATATAATTACAGGCATTTAATTTCCATTTTAAGATGCAAATGAATAAATCTGGGAATAATTAAGTGAGCAAATTTATTTATAAACCTAAGAATAATGCATACACAATTTAGATAGTGATGAATACATTTACATGAAGGTTGCTTAATTAGCTTTCCTCTTATTTATCAAACATATCTGAAAAACATCAGGTAGATGACAGGATAGAGAGATGCTGCCCACATATAATAATTCAAAGACATTTATAAATTATTGTCATAATAAAATGTATATGCACCCACTTTCGATTAACGTTTAGCTACATAGGTGACAACATGAAGTACGGAAAACCCATGCATACACAGACATGCACATGTAGAAATCTCATTATAACCATGCTTGTCTGTCTCTCAGCTACTTCAGAGCTAATCTGCCAAGAAAAAAATGAACAGTCAATAGGAAAGAATAGGGAATGACTCTGAGATGCTGCTCTACATGATTTGACAGGAGTGCACTGAAACCAAGGGTTGTGTCAATACACCACTGCACAAACATCACCATTAGATTTGAGTGTGTCTGTATGAGAATGTGTTCGCACAATTTCACCCGTGTGTATGTGTGTGTCCAGTAATTGGTGCCTAAATTTCTTCTGATAAGAATCAGAGATCAATGTCAAATATCATTTTAATATCAGTCAGCTGGAGAGTTTGTATATGGGTGTAGAACCAACCGGGTCAATAAAACACAAGCATGTAAAAATATCTGTCGCAAAGTCACAAAATCAGTAAATCATTTTTCACATTAGAAACAAAAAATAAATAGAAAATATATTAATTATATTAGTGCAAGAGCTGTGAAAACAGCTCTCATGTTATTGTTAATGCACAAAGAACATTCGAAACATCATCACTAGTCATATGCAGGAAAGCAACGGTTGTTTTTTCAGACATAGACATCCTAGCATTTAAACAAGCTATGATTAACATCACATAACACTATAAACTATATCTTCATCATTGAACGGAGGAATCCAATGAGTCACAACTAATACTATCCCTGAGTTCAGCTCCTTTGATTAACCCTTACATCTGTTTTGCTTTGGCCCCATAATGTTTTTGGAAGTGTTTGGCGTTCTGGTGGAATGTTGTTGATATTTACTGTAAATGTGCTTGTCAGTTGTGTAGGCACAACCTGCACTGTGCATGTAACTAAAGCTACTAAAGAACTTCAAAAGACATCACATTGAGCTCTGTATTGTGAGACTGTGCACCTGGGCTGAGCAGATGCAAGTGTGGTGGACATGTTACTGTGTTTGGATAGAGTGTTCGCCATAATCCAGAAATCCATATGTCCCAAAGCTCATTGCAGGTAGATCCGTTTGATTTCACATGATTTCACTGTGATTAGCCAGAGAATTACTTTCTGTATTCAAACTGACATTATAGGGACTTTGTACTAGGGGACTGGCAGGATAAAGTCCAGTTAAAGCTGCAATTTCAAAAGCACAGTCAGTCACCTTTAGTTTTGAGCCTGGAATAACATAAGGTTGAAGCAGATCTGTTCATGTAGGGCTCTGAAAACAATTACAAGTACCTTGAGCTCAATTCTAAATTTAATTGGAAGCCAATGTAAAAAGACAAGGATTGGTGTCACCCATTCCCTCTTAGAGGACCTGGTTAGGAGCTTAGCAGCAGCATTTTGAACCAGCCGCAAGCGATCCAGAGATGTTTTGCTAAGACAAGTAAAGACAGTAACAATCTAGACAGGATGAAATACATGCATGAATAATCATCTCTATCTCAGTCTGACACACCATGGGCCTGAGTTTGGCAATATTCCTCAACTGAAAAAACCAAGAACGAGTCAAACCTTTTACATGTTGGTCCAGAGTCAGAGCCTGGTCAAAAATGACACCAAGATTTCTGACAGAGGACCAGATCAGAAGAAGGAACTAATGCTTGTATGCACTTTCTGAACAAGGCTAGCAAGACTTCAGTTTTATCATTATTAAGCTGTAAAAAAATCATCAGCCATCCAGTTTTTAAATAGCGTTTATGCTGTCATGTAAAATGCATATTTTTGCCAGATTTTGATGGTTACAACGGCCTGTATAACTGAATATCATCTGCATAGCAGATACACATTTAAAACTCCTTACTGTGTGCCTGACTGGAAGCATGTACAATAAAAACAAGATGGGACCCAGTACTGACTCTTGTAGGACACCATATGACTGAGGTGCACATGAAGAGGCATATTTACCAACACTGACTGCAAATGTTCTATCAGACAGGTAAGATGAGGATAATGTGCTCCACAGTGTCAAATGCTGCACTGAGATCTAACAGTTCAAGGACGGCGCAGTCTGACATGGGTGCATGAGTTAAGATCTAAAAGGGAGATATGGGGAAAATTCTGTAGGAATGTTGGGGGCAATATTGCTAATGGTGTCAAACAGTTTCAGGGTTGCATTTACTGTCTAAAATGAGATTGGAGAAATAAACATTTCGGGCATCCCAAATCATATTAGATAAAAGTCATTCATCCACAGAGAGGGATTAGTCAGGGGAGAAGATAATGTTTTAACCACTTTGTCCAAAACCTAAACACAATGTTCATTAAAGGACTGCAAGAAGAAGTCAGCATTACGGTGCAATGAAGTGACTTCAAGTTGATGAGTGTCAGAGAACCTTGCAACAGAAAGGTGATCTAGGATGCGAGAGCTGATCTAACGCTGAGAGGATTCAAAATGAACTTTTAAACCAATAGTAAAACTAGGGATGTCCTTTCTGATGTATAAAGCCTGACACATGTTGAACAAACAGACCAAAAGTCTATGTGATCCATAACGAAGCAATCATCATCAATGTGGATGTTAAAGTCACAGACAATAAGCAGTCTGGGTGATTCAAAAACAGAGCACAGGAAGTCACTGAATTCATTGAAAAAGAAAGTGTTTGAACCAGGTGGTTCGGTGTATTTGCGCTTCAAAGCAAGAAAAAGATGTAGCGCTCACCTGGACAAAGCGGCAACTCCTCCACCGCAGCAATAAAAGTAAAATCCTGAGGGCAAATGATCCATACTTCTCTGCCAGGTTTCAGTCAGAAACAGAAAGTCCAGGTTCGATGGCATAAAAAAATCGTTCAGAAGAAAAGTTTTGTTAGTTACAGAGCGAGCGTCCTGTCAGGTGCACAGGTTAATAGTGTACAGGGGGGGAAGTCCAGGGCAGATGACCGCAGCTTGCTGCGTCAGGCTGGTTTATTCCACTAACGGCGGGATGGCCTTTATTCTGCGCAGGAACATCATGAAAGACAGGCCGGACACAGGATTGACTTGAAAATGAATCTATTTTGCGTTACAGTTACTTTCCCGCGTTACAGTTTAAGAGCAAAAGAAAAGACACCGACCACCGCATGTCCCTGAAGTTCCTTGGTACCATACCACTCGTTGATACCACCCGTCTCTGGTCATGTAGTTGAGTTAAAGCCATTACATCAGTCAGGCTGGTCTCAAAGAAGTAAGGTCAGAGGGTGAAGGAAAAGTCGGGAACCCGTGGCAGAATTCCTCGCACCGGCTGTGCTCCATGGAGTCCAGCTACTTCTCACTGAGGCCCTGGGAAACTGTGTTTCCAGTTTACTGTCCAGAGTCTCTCAGCCCTGCGTCTCTAAAACTTTAGGTTACCTGCGCACACAGGTGTCCTGCGCATGAATTACTGTCTTGATCCTCGATTAATATTGAACAATACCAGACAAGGTGTTGAATGTCTCCTCGACTGAGTAGCAAGTGTAAACAGAAAACTATTTCTTCACTTTTCTCTGTGCCCCATACACCGCACAGCCACAAGAGAGTTAATTAACAATAAGTTAACTTAAACTAACAAGCATTACTAATACTAACGCTGACCAGAAGCCATAACCATAACCAGTACCTTCAGTCATGGTGTTTCATTCAGGTATTAAACCCCGCCCACTGACAACACAACACACTCATCATAACTGAACATTTCAGTACAACATAACTGCTCAGTGGAACATAACTATAACAACCTTCGACATCCATTACACAACCTGAACTCACTCCTGCAGCGCGACTCACATAGTTCAAGTGGTTACAGTTCCACTGCTAAGACACATCTTTACACAGACACACACACACACACACACACACACACACACACACTAGAGAAGCAAACACAGTATAGCTATTGCAACTTTATGAATAAGACGTGTGGCTCAGAATCTATATACTGTAGTGTCCCAGGTAGGCGTGACTTGTAAGCAGGTACCTTTCCTAGGAGGACTTCCGCAAAGTCTCTTTGAAATAAGTATACAATAACCACAAAATGGCTTAACTTCATCCTCCACGTAATTTCTTTAGAAATTGCATCATTTAGTTGTTAATTGATGACTAAACAATTGATTTAAAAAAGTAGCCATTATACTGATTATAACAACATTGCTATTGCTGAGGTCTGGGGATTCCAACCAGTGCTTCAATGACACTATGGTGGTACTGGCAGTAGAGGTTATCTGAAGCAGGTAGGCAAGTTAAAGTGGGAATGTAAGAAGCTTGGAGGTAGTTGACACAACTGACACAAAGGCAGACAATGGGCACATACATACAGTATGGATGTACATGTATGGAAAGTCAAATTTAAATTAGGAATTTTGTTTAGAAGTCGTTACAAATCTTGACAACAGAGTGATCGTTAATATTTGTATATATTTGTACTTTGCGCTGTGTTAGTACACCGTGATACCCCTGTTGGGTAAGGTTACAGATACAGAGCAGAGCGTATTGCAGAGTCATGCAATGTTGTGTCAGGGACATAAAAACAGACTTATACCAACCACAGAGTACAGAGGATACAGTCTTCACACACACGTTAACATTTAATATCCACACTTGGTTTTTGTTTGTTTTTGTTCTTACACATTTTTCAGATTTCAGTATTCAAGTATACTGATAAAAATCATGACTTAAAGGAGAAAAATAAGGACCAAGTTATGAAAGAGAATTTCTTTTTAATGACTGAAGGACCGTCACTCTTGCAGTTGGGTTTATTTACTGGATGAACAGATCTGTTTTTGAGCCTTCTGGTGCCTTCTTATCCTTTCATCTACTCTCCCTTCTCTGTTCAGACCTCCCATTACACTGCAGCTGGAATGTTTTCTATCTTATAAAAAAGAATCTGCTGCAGAACACCACTTTTAATGACTGATGTGATGCCACTAACATATGTGCCTAATATATATTACGTCTCTACATTATTACGGATATATATTACTGCTTATTGTACACACAGCTAATATAAATTATTTATTAGTCATTATTCATGTTACGCTGAATCATTATCTTGGCACAACTTGCCTGTATTCATCAGCTCTCTCTCTCTCTCTCTCTCTCTCTCTCTTTCTTTCTTGCTGCCTTCGACTTTTTAAATTTCATTTTGCCAGTCCGTTCTTCTCTTAATCTTTTTCCTTTCCTGCGCATCTTTTACACAAACAAATAAACAAAAATTCTCATTTGAGTCGCTGAAGGAATGTGTGTTTTATGCCAGCAGGTCTTCCTTAAACACACATACGCACAGGAGGGAGAGAGATGGAACAAAAAGGCAGAGAAAGAGCAAGATTACAGCAGTGAGGAGAGAGAAAGAAAATTGGATCAAACAAAAATGAGAGGCAGACAAAAACATATAAACAAAAGGAGAAATGGAAGATGATAAGTTCATGGAAGGAAGCTTGGGAGAAATAAAGAAAACATTAAAAAATGAGCTAGAAAAGAGAACGAGGGAGCCACATGAAGGTATACAACTGAGAAAACGGGTATTGTTAAAGAGAGGACAAACCATAAAATCACATTAGGAGAGCAGGACATGTTTTCTTTAACTGAAACAACCCAACACCACATTCACAAATGTGTATGAGCACTCAGATTTACATGTGGTGACAGAAATGCACACACACACTCACACACACACACACACACACACACACACACACACACACACAGAAGACTGAGAGGAAAACCAGAGGCAAAGGT
>OMLM01009326.1:0-12765 GCA_900302695.1 Helostoma temminkii
AAAAAGACCATACTGCTTTGTGAAATAATGTAAATATTTATTTGTACATCTTTCAGCTGCTCCCTTCCGTCCTCTGTCACACCACCTTCTCTCATGTCGTCCTGCACCACACAACAGGAAGCACAACCCATATACAGTCATGTTGGTTGACCAACAGTTTTGCTGAGGTCAGTGCTGTGGTTAATGGTCTTAAGCTTCTTTCTTCTCCCCACTGGATTTGAAGACCACAGCTTTTTTCCTTAGTAAATGCAATCATCATTTAAAAACTGCATTTTGTATTTAATGTGGTTATCCTTGTGTAATATTAAAATTAGTTTGATTGTAGTATAATAGTTAGCACTGTCACCTCACAGCAAGTCATGCAGTCAGGTGAATTGGAGACTCTAAATTGCCTGTAGGTGGGAGTGTGAATGGTTGTCCATATGTGGCCCTGTGATGGACTGGCGACCTGTCCAGGGTGTACCCCGCCTCTCGCTCATGTGGTAGCTAGGATAGGCTCCAACACGCTCGTGACTCAGAAAATGGATGGAAGTATTCTATATTCAGTGGAAGTGTGTTGAATAATGGTTCTCACCCAGTATTTATAGGAGAAACCGAGGTAAGTATGAAGTTGTCACATGAGAGATGAACAGATATAAGTGATGGTCTTGTTTTACTTACTTTAGTCTCAAGTAAGAGACAGCATCTGATAGTTACTTTGTTGTAGCTGCAGGGTGGTAGGGGGGTAGAGAAAATGGTGGCTCCATGAGTTGGTGCCTGCTGTGTGGCCTCATCTGAAAATGGTGGAATGGGACACAAACTGTGGCACAAGCACTAACACAGGATCAGGGCATCAGCAACAGATATTCACTAAAGAAAAAGCTTCTCAGAATCCAGAAACGAGAATACAGTTAATAAAAAGTCTACAATCCTGAAAAACACAGTTCAAAACAGTCACAAGGTCCAGAGCCAGAGAGACAGAAGTAGACAGGGTAGATGTTATTCAGAACCGGGTGAAGGAATCCACAGCAGAGGCAGAGATCAGGGATCCCCAGCGAGAAAGACAAATCCAAATCCACAAGTGTGAAATATTAACTTACAAAGCTGAAGGGTTCAGACAGAGAAGGCAGGTCAATCATGCAGAAGGTGGTTAATACAAAATAAGAATCTGAAGCCATCTGCACAGTGAAAGAACTGAAAGTGGTCTAATATTTAAAAATTAAATTTACTAGTTTATATGTAAAGACTCACACAAACAATGGGAATCAATATTTATCTCTTTAATGTTCACATTGTGATGTGAACCCTGACAACAACAGTTTGAACTGTTTTCAGTGTGTCAGGATCCACCTGTTGTAGAACAATTAAACTAAGTGCACATGAATATAGAGAAATGAAGAGTCATGGAGAAGAGAGGAGGTCTCAGCAGATTGTGCTGTGTCTGAAGGAGGAACTATTTTAGAGAAGTGACAAGTTCCTGCTTAATCAGTTAAAAACAAAGAGGCAGCGTTAAACCACCAGAGACTCAACATGAAAATCCTTCATACCTTGATCTGCCTCTTCTTCCTCTGTGAGTACATTCACTTGGTAAATTCACTAGTTATGTCACTTGCCTTGATTTTCTTTATTCACATTTAGTCAGTGTTAAATTTGCAGTTTATTGGTTGGTATATTTTGTTAGACATGATGACTGGTGTCAGTCATGAATAACATTTTTCCAACTTAAGATTCAACTTTAGATTCACTGAAGAACACATCTTTACAAACAGGACTGTGGAGTTTGTTCCTATCACTTACACTAAAATGGCATCAGGGAGAGAATGTTACTCTATTACAGAGACTAAATTCTCGCACTTACTTTCTACTTCCTCAAATCAAACATTGCATCATGAGGAAAATGAAACCAACAAACTCACTCAGTTTCTTACACAGTACAATTATATCCTATACTATAAAACTATACACAATAAACTATAATCAGCAGGATTATAAAGTTATATTGTCCGCATAGTCATCAGACCTGATGTTTGTGAGGCACTGCACCTCCTCACGTCTCCATACCTTATAGCATACCTTCAGATAATTTAGAGAGCTTGTTTTTATTGAAAAAATTAAATAAATTATAATCTACACACTGCCTAAAGCCCTCAGATTATGGGATTTGGTTGTTGTGGGTCGCACTCAAGTGCGATTACCGTGTTCACACCAGATAAAATGAACCGCACCAAGAGAGAAAACGAACTAGTCTGTAGGTGTGAAAGCTTCCTCAGTGACACTCAGTGCTGTAACATGTGGCTTTAATATGGATCTTTGTCTCTCTCTGACCACTCAGGGGCGAGTTAATGTTAGTCACATCAAAGTCTCAGTAACACTGTGGTTTTAACTTTTATTTTTTATGATGCAAACAGTGATGTTTATGACACAAAGCTAAAAAAAACTGTAATATTTACACCTGAACTAATCTGCAGGCACAAGTGTCTTTTTATATTTAAAGATGATGGATTAAAGAAAGCGAAAACAAACCAGTAACATTCACTTACAGAGAAAATGTGTCATCATCAGTCACAGACTGGATGAACTGGGCAGCTCCCAGTGTGACTCTATGGGAAATATTACATGAAATACAAACACTAACAACTGTTCATCTTTCCAACAGCTCTGCAGGATGGAAACACTGTCAATCCAAAACTCACTGTCTATTCAGGAGTTGAAGGAGGAAACGTTACTATTCAGTGCTCATTTTCTTCATCAGGAACAAGGGCTTATTTCTGTAAGGAAGAATGTAAAGAAGAAGACATTCTCATTGAAACGACTGGTGTCAGTGCTCAAAGTGGAAAATACAGCATCAGATATTATAGAGAAAATTCTAGAGGACGTCTTTATCTGAACATCACACAGCTGACCAAGTCTGACTCAGGACTGTACAGATGTGGTGTGGACACGTTCTATCATCAGATTGAACTCGTGGTTGTAGACGGTGAGTTGCAGCTAAAGTCATAAAAAAGTTTCTTGATTTTCTCTGGAGGTCTGAAGGAAAGTTTCAGTGTTCACTGACAAATGGTGACAATTCAAAGAATATGATGTTTATATGTCTTTATATTTTAATCACACTGAACATGTTTACGTTAAACAAAGTGATATTTGTCATTAATAAATGTATATCAGGGTCAAGAGTAGACGTCTTCACAGGTCCAAAACTGTGACAGGACATGTGGAAAGCGAACCTGGATCCAACATGAATAAATTAATGAAAAGAATAAATAAAAGAATAAAAGACAGACCTGACCTGATGGGGACCCAAGCTGAGCCAGTCTCAGTCTCTGGCAAAGCTGACAAGCTGATGTTCCCTTAATGTTCTGAACGTCTGCAACAAACCATTTTTCTTCATGTCCTTTCCACTCGGGTCCATTTAGATCCATTCAGGTCCTGCACATACTGACACACAGACCCCAACATGATTAGACTGAGCAGACTTTGGACCCAACCTGATTCGGGTCCACTATCAGGTCTTGGGTTCTCAGAACTAAGTGGACTCTTGATCATGTCTAGTCAGGACCTGACAAATGGATCACACTATATTGGATATTTATTATTATATTTTAATTTCAACATTAGTGTATAGTAAATTATATTATTCTGTTAATATAGTGAATAATAACAAAATATTAAAATCAATAATTTCACATGCAAAGAGAAATTTAAAAAGAAACAAGACATTTCATCCTCAGGTTTAATGTGTCCAAAATAATGAGATCAAATAGAATCTGATCAAACTGTACAGAGGTTCTGATGTGCTGGAAGAATCTACTTTAATCATTGTTGGATTAAAACCAGTCAGACTGGTTGAACTGAAAAGTTCCCAGTTTGACTGGGCCAAATATGTGTCTATATGTATAATATTGTAACTTTACTCAGCTTAAACATCAACTCTATAACAATAACTCTTGATATTTTCAACAGCTCTGCTGGATGGAACCAGTGAAGAAAAGACTCTGTACACAAGAACTGGAAGAAATATCACAGTTACTTGTTACTTTAAAGGGACTGGAAGCAGGACGTTCTTCTGTAAGGAACCATGTGAAGAAAAGAACATTCTTGTTGAGACAAATGTTTTCACAGCTCAGAGAGGAAGATCCAGCATCAGATATTTGAACAGAATTCCTACAGGAGCAGCTGTGCATGTGACCATCACACAGATGATGAAATCTGACTCAGGACAGTACAGGTGTGGTCTGGACACATCCTACCAGAGCTTTGAGGTCATTGTCACAGATGGTGAGTTTCTACTGAAGTTACTCTGGAGGAGTGAAGATTATTTCCACAATTCACAGACAGCTATTATCATAGTAATGAGTTTTCTTCTCAACATTCTAATCTGTGAGACCTCAGACTTATGTTTGATCCAACTCTGTGGTAAAAGTAATGTGGTAAAACAGAAGGTAGTAGGTCACAAATATGATCACAGTATGATGAAGTAATAGCTATAGTATCATAATCTGATGCAGTGATGTAGCTGTATAAACCTTTTCTGAACTCTAATACAGTTTTTGTTGTTGTATAACAACAAAATATAACATTTATGGCAGACTGACTTTGTTAAACAAGGGCTCTGGCTCCAGATAAGCAAACTGCTGACTGTACACTGACTAACACCTGTCACCTTTAGTTAGTTAGTACAATGCTATGATGTTTGTCCAATACACACAGAAATTGTTCTCATCAAAATCTTATCACATACACAGTATTTGTATGTTGTATTTGTAATTATGTGCATGTTCATACTGTATTGGCAGATACTGTGATGCTGTATGTGGGTCTGTCTCTGGTCGTCACAGTGCTCCTGTTGTCAGTGGCTGTGCTGATATTCTGCAGGTGGAGGTTTTCTAAAGCCAAAGGTAAGGTGACAGGATATGAACACGGCCTACAGTGGTCCAAGGTGCTAGCTCAATGCTCATGACTTGAAGCCTCACTGACACAGTTTATACAGTTTATTAACTCAATGACCACTAAACTATCTAGGAAAGTACAACACATATTTAAACATGCATATGCGCTTGCCTAGAAGTCTCTCTGTTTTTAAGATTATGACACATAGTGATTGCAATAGAGCAACAGAAGGAGTAGCTTCCTTCCTGTTCTGATGGAAAGACCCATTTAGAGATCATCACTGATTTTCACTGTAAGGTTTTTAACAGAAGGCAAGTAGAGGAGACAGGTGTATCACTTGCACTGAGGCAGGGATGTAGCTGTAGAAACCTTTTCTTCCACTTCAGCCACTTTTCTTCCACTTCAGCCACTTCAAATGACCATTT
This sequence comes from Helostoma temminkii, assembly GCA_900302695.1. Lineage (NCBI taxonomy): Eukaryota > Metazoa > Chordata > Actinopteri > Anabantiformes > Helostomatidae > Helostoma > Helostoma temminkii. The sequence continues at coordinate 5,292 of OMLM01009326.1, forward strand.
ATTCATTAATCACTTGGAGACTGGTTTATCACTTCAAGAATATGAAAACCAGAGAATCCACGTTTTTTAAATGTGAACTGACATTTTGGTAAACTGCAATTATTTAAAATACTGGGAATTAGCTGGAGTTGTTCTGTATTTGTTTCATCAAATGTAGCATGAAGATAACAATGACTGGATTCGTCTGATACTGAAGAAATCAGGATGATTCTGTGACTTCTAAGCAGATCCATGAGCAGTGATGATCTATGTATTAGTACCAGTTCAAATCATGTCTTTGGGTTGAAAGTTAACACAGTTTTCACTCTGAAAGGGGGAATTCTGGTGTATAATGTAATAATACCAGCTTACTGACATTATCTTTCAGAGTCTGCTGAACAAACAGAGGCTGCTTCTGTCCCAGAGGTGAGTTTGAGAAAATTTAAAATCTTCCTGTTTGCGAAATGAATGCAAACCAAATGTATCTTCTTCTGCTGTAGAACAACCAAGTGTATGAAGATATCAGAGAAGAGAACAGACAGAGCAGAGCTCCTCCTGTGAAAACCTCTTCAGTCCACACTTACGCCAAATACACCAAACCAAATGGAGTCGAAACCAGTGACTGTTCCAGCTTTGTCACTGCAACCAGTCCTCAGCAAAAAGTAAGGACAGACAGTAGTAGGGTTTTACTTTTCCTGTTAAAAGTAAATAAATTGTCAAATATAGTAGTTAACTTTGTCTTTTCAGTCCCAGGCTCAACCTAGAATGGTAAAAATATTTATTTATTAATTATCATTAATTTATAACAGCCATTTTTTATTATCATTTACAGTATATTAAAGAACTATTTTCAGCTGTTCATTAAGTGATTTGGACAGTGTCTGTAGAAGCAACTGGAACACTGAAAAGAATTTCTTTTGTCCTAGATACAGTATCTGGTTTTTCCAATTTTTTTTGGCATTTTTAGTAGCACGTCTAAGAAAGAAGGTCATTCATCATAATATAGATTTCTGTACCATTTCTTTTCAATCAGAGACAGTTGGAGGTTCCTGACTCAGCCAGCAGTTGGCACATTAGATTACACTGAAAGTAGATTACACTGAAATTAATGACTCTCAGGATTTTCAAGACACAGTCATGTATTTCCTTCCACATAGCAGTGTGAGACCATCAAGTGATCCAGTACAGTTAATATGCTGTTGATTATATGACTATAATCATGTTATTAGCACTTGTAAACAAACCAAGTTTCTCTTTAAAAAGAGAGGGGTCACTGAAGCAATGTTCACCTCTGACAGTAAGACTAGAGATTTACTTGGTGTAGACCGACGTATGTAAGTAGGTTACGGCTGGAGGGTTTAAAAAGCTCAGCAACATGTGGCAGACAAGGGCCCAACTCTTTCCTGACTGAAAAGGAAGTCTCTTCTTCACAAGTTGAATATGAAACAGGAGAAGAAGAGAACAACTTTAGTTTTTTCACAATGTGAGAGGAAAGACACAGAGTCATCTGATGATGAAATGATAGCGATACTGATTGCATGGCAAAGAAAACAGCAGTAAACACCGTAAAATGTCATGTGAGGCCCTTTCTCTCAAGCACTGGCTCTGCTGGATTTACATCGCATTGGATCTTGCGTATGCATCAGGTTAACTCCAGAGGACGTGCATAAACACCGCACCATGTAGTGTGTCTGACTGCGTAGTTAACAGCAAGTATATCTCCAGCCTGAACCCAGACAAACTGCTGCAGGAAGTACAGATACAGTGTACAGTAAGACTGTATTTAAACTGAGCCAATTAGAACCACAAATCATTGAATAGCGTTTTATTACTCTTCTAAAAAAAATCCAAGATGTCAGCTAAACAAAACTAAACATGATTAGAAATGTGGCTGCTAAAGAAAAGATCCTAACAGTGATATTAACAGTAACAGACACTTTATCATTTGTTTGTTTTCTCCAGGAAGAAGATGAGTCAAATCAAATCACCTATTCTGAGGTGACTTTCTCCTACAGGTCAGCTGACTCACCCAACAGAACTTCCTGTGGTAAAGACAATGATGTTGTCTACTCTGTGCCTCGGATAGAAGGGAGCTCTGAGGCCAGCTACATCAGAGATGATCCCACTCTGTACTCAACTGTTACATGAATCAAGAAAAAAGTTTCACCTTGTGTGAAAATGACTTTTTAAGAAATTCTGGATCTGTCCCAAGTAATAAAGCCACAAATGTGCTGCCTCAATGAGTTATTTTTGGTGCTTTTACTGTTTTTGCAGTTGAGTTATATTTGAAGTTAATTTTAGTTCTATAACTAATCAAACAACATCCTGGTCATAAAAAGATATTTATACACTGGACTAAGACCTCTGCTCTTAGAACATCCTGGTTATCTATAGTTTTCTGTACTTACATACTGAACTATTGTCTTTCTACAACATAAGTATTCAAACATTCTAGGATAGTAGGAGAATAAGATAACTGGTCAGTCCTACCTATTATAGGCTTGTGTTGCTACAATTACAGTTATTTTATCCAGAATTAAGTTGTCAGTTCTCTGCCCACTGCCCTTAACTACTGGAAAAACTGCAACTAATAATTTCAACAATTATTTAGAATAAAAATGCAGCTTTGCTTTCAGTTATATGATATGAAACTCTTCACCATCAAACAAGCAAGGAAAACATTATTTTGATCGGCTAATTACTGCATTTCTGTTCATACAATAGAGATACATATGTTTTAGAGAGAAACTTACATTATTTTATATTACAAAAAATTAACAGATGGCATGGCCAATGCTTCCACAGTGGTAGGTACTATATAAATTTAAACTATATTGTGTGATATGTTAGTATTTATGAAGGTCAGGCAAGTTGTTGATGCACATCAGGTTTATTTGTACAGAAAGATGGAAAATGAGATTCAGTAGAATAAAATAATGAGAATACAATAAAACAGAACTGGAAAAATGCGTTAATCAAAGATGCAATCAATGAGTTTTCAAGTTATATTAATTAGACAAAAAAAATGTGTGGCTTTTTTAGTCTGACTCTCCTGATATGAGATGGTCAACAATCACAAACAATATAAGAGTAATTGTCAGGTGTCTGCATACTTTTGGCCACGAGGTGTATTTGGGATTTGAGTTATTTGATTGGTTTCTTGATTACATTAATAAGCATTTCATTCAAAGCATTACTGCTGTCATGTCACTGTGGTTTCAGTTAGTTGGAGCTGCAAAAGAAATGAGAACATTTAAATCTTAGACAATAAAGTTAAAGACGAAACAGATGTGTTACTGCAGAACATTTTCACAATCAAAGTTTAATTGATGACTTTGGAGTTAGTAGTTTGTAATGTTTACCATAGTTGTCACAATGAAAGGTAACTTCAACTTGCTTCTACATGAAAGTCCTAAAGTAGTACTTTTATGTTATGTCATGTTTTATTCTTAACATTGGTTTTGACTCATGGGCAAAACACAAAATGTCCTTTGCGCATTACTTACAGTGACATGTGTAAGCCACGTCCAGGTACTTGTAAGTGCCGACACAAGGGTCTCCAAACACTGTGTTGCTTGCGAAGATAGTACAGCTGCTTTTCCCATTACAGCTGTGGAGGCAGAGTGATGTGAGTAAATACAAGCTTGAATGTGAACAAAATACTGCAAAGTATGGTGTAATATATGAGAAGATTAACTTGTAAGACATCTGTTCCAAAACAAAAACAAAAGAAATGAGAAACTACACCTTTCAGCAACTTTGCTAGCAGTCTGTGAGCACTGGACATTTTGGACCTGCTCAGTTGGACGATCGAAAGAGCATGTGGTACGGTCATGGCGCCCATAGTCAGCACTGTAGACAAACAAAACCTGCCCTTCATCTGACAGGAAGAGGAAGAAATGTAACATATGTAGAGAACTTTAGAGTGCAAATAGATTATGTTTACTGATGTTCACAAAACTAAAATAAATAAATAAATGTGATCTTACCACAGCGAAGGTTTGCATATGAGGATTCACATGCTACAATGCGTCCTGTCAAAATAAAGACAACACTTCAGACATGCTGCTCTTATCAAACTTATTTGTGAAATAATTCAACCGAGTTACACACACACAAATGTAACTGACTTGCTGGGAAGCAGGCATAGGTGGTGTCCAGGTATTTGTAGATGCCATTGCAGGGATCAGAAGTACGAACAACATTTGTGCTTATCTCACACTCTCTCTTACCATCACATCTGCAGGGAGAAAATGAAGAGCTCATTTCTTGGTGGAGTTTGTAATAAACTTCTGCAATTTGTACAACATAGGATATTCTAACATGTGTGATAAGACAAAAGTAGCAGAAGTTTATGACAAAAGAGTATGTCATCAAGTTAATACAAATTATCCTGGAAACAAAGAAGTATCTGTACATTTCACTGTAATCTGGCCAGTAGTTGAACAAAACACTTCACGAAGAAGCTCGTGGTGGTACAATCCTACCTTCTAAAAAATTACAAATAAACTGTAAAAAAACATAATCATCTAACGACTGATGTCAACCAGTCCGGTTTCAAATGCCATCATTCCTCTGAAACTGTGATCCTGACTGTTATGCAATTTCTCCAGGCTGCAAATGCTGAAGCACAGTCATCGGTTTCAATCTTACTCAGTCTGTCTGCAACCTTTGACAATGTCAGGAATCATTACATTTAGATTTAGTCATTTGGCAGACGCTTTGATCCAAAGTGGCTTACAAGTGAGGTACAAAGCAAGCAATCAGATTCTTCTGTCTGCACTTTCTGTTCTGGGTGTCTCTGGCACAGCTCTCAGCTGTATATGGTTCTATGTACAAAGAAGAACCTTCAAGTAATGCTGGCAGAATACTATCAAACTCTCATTTCCTCAAGAGATGTGTCCCACAAGACTCTGTCATTGGTCCTCTTCTCTTCTCCATCTACATCACATTCCTAGGTTCTATCTTCTGTTTTCACGGGTTCTCCTACCACTACGTGTTGACGACATACAACTCTTCATGTTCCTTCCATCTTCAACTCAAGACAGAACTCCTGGCCCTTCCAGACAACCCCTCCCTACAACACAGCATCAACTTTTTCTTCAGAGATGGTCTACAACAAACTTGGGTGTCATCACTGATAAACAGCTAAGCTTGTTTTGTATCATATCTCCCACATCTCTCGAGCATGCAGATATGCCCTCAATATGAGACTCCTTATGCAGGCACTGCCTTTACTACTGCACTGCCTTACTAACAGGACACCTGACCCAATGTGCAATCAAGTCTCTACACATAATCCAAAATACAGCCCACATCTGAGTTTTGATCAGCCAAAATTCATGTTGGCTCCATTGCTCATCTCACTACACTGGCTTCCAGTGGCTCTTTTTTAATGGCTGAAACACTACATTTATTATTGGCAGGCTGTTAGGATGGATGGTGTGCATCCAGTCTACAGGAACAGATTACTGATCCAGGGACCTGGGTTTGACTCCAGAGTCCTGAATGTGGTTGTGCTTTGATGATAACTGAAAATAATATTTGAATAAAACAATTACATGACAGAGATCTTCTATTTTTACATTTTATTGTGTGTGTACCTTTGCCTGAGAACATTCAGGAAGCCCTGCTGTGAGCAGTTCATGTTGGCTAGTTGAGATGAAGGTCTGCCCTCGCTGCAGGTTTCACTGTCTGAACGTCCATACAGAGCTGTCTGCACACCGATCACTCCAGTCTCTGTTACACACCACATAAAAGATAATACATACAATATTCTTTATTTTTCTATGTTATTGATATTTATTTCTTCACCTAGTAGCTGGATCAATAACCTTTCATTCAAGAATAAAAACTATTATATATTATGGGATGTGTTCAAATACTGTAGATGGATTTAATTTCCTCAAAAATTTGAAATTTATCAAACACATATATATAAACAACTTCAGCAACAGAGGCATCAGAAGCTGTTTGGGGGCAAATGACCAGACATGAGTTCAAGGGTGAAGTAGAAGAAATATTGCAATTGAGGCTTGAGTGAACAACTGAGTTACAACACTTAGTTATAAAAGGATATAAATAACAGAAATTATAAAAATCTCTACATGTCTTCTTTGAGATAGTTTTTCAGTCATACCACAGCTCAAGCGATGGACGTAGAAGCTGTAATCACAGGTGACCACTCTCTCTGTGGACAAAGCGGTCACAGTGGATGGGAAAACTAGTGTCGCTTTAGAAAGGTCTGCAACGAAACGTTAGATTTAAAATTTACATTTATTGAATAAACAATTGAGGAATAACAATCAAAGAAACATCAGTAATATCAATATTATTATGCTACGAGTGCCACTGCAGCAGGTCAGTCAACAGCAGCGTCAGATAATGAGGCTTCCTAAGGTGTTGACATTTTGGAATTCTTTAGCATCACTCTTTGATCCTTCGGGAATGATGGCGGCTGCCTGTTGGACCTGTTGTCATGACAACAATCCTAAACGCTTGTTTACAGTTTTGTGAAGCTGATGGTCTGTTTGACTTTATGCACGAAGACAACTGGGTTAGGATGAAAGATAAATTACTGTACATACAGTAGTGAAAACACAATACCTACTGGACTCAAACTTCTGTTTCCCTTGTTGACTCCATCCCGAAATTTAGTCTTAATATGTGACACCGAGGGCAAAGATGTAGAAAAGTTATATGCCTGGGTATATACTTTAGTCATCCTGGGACATCGCGTAACAGATGGAAATAGATATGTTCAGCTAAAGACTAAAGACTAGAAAACTATTACTATACAACAAACAAATGTTACCCTGTCATGTACACCTTTTCCACCAAGCCGGTTCCTGGGCTGATTCAGAGCTAGTGCTTATTTTTACAGCTAAACCAGCTCTTAGCTATAAATTAATTGGTTCCAACCTGACACTGACTCTTTGCTGGACTACAACTAAGCAAGTTTAGGCATCCAAAGTCAGAGACACTGTACTGGTTAATGCTGTGTTTAGCATTAGCAGTAAAAATTGTATTTTTCAGAGTAGAACAGGGTGATTAACTACTGGCACTGGTAGACAGAAATATGACAAAATTATGACTTTATGTTAGCATACTGTACTGTACAGTATGTGTGAGCATTGTAATTTTACTCATTTACCTGAACTCATAAGCAAACATGTTGCCGGCAGCACTGAAAAAGAAAAAAATGATGTTAAGTTTCTTTTTAATAAGGTTCTTTAGTGAAACATTTCAAACAATTTCACAAGGAGCTTTTAACCTTGACTTCAATTACTAAAGTCACAGTTCAGATTCCACAAAATGTAATTATATTAGTTTAAAAGAAAATATTTGTCTTTAATTGACATAATTCAACCAAATTAAAGTTAAAGTGTTTAAGTAATGAAAAACTTTACTACTGTAGAAGATTTGTGTGGACCTTTTTTCAAACACTTTCTAAATGGTATTTCAGTGTTTAAATCAGTATTACTAATGGTTAATC